>JARFJB010002189.1:370000-630000 GCA_036346205.1 Vesta saturnalis
ACATAGTGAGTAAACTATAATAATCAACGCACAGTCGGACACTTTGCTATAGTTTATATGAAGTATTAGACAAATATATACAGTATTATTTAATAAAAATATCGTTATATAATAGTGTGTATCATTATTGAATAGATTAAGCACTGTAATTAACACAATTGTCAGTTTCTTTTTGCTGCGGCAACAATATCTATTGAAAACAAAATTATACACATTTTATGACTTTTAAAACTAGACACATAATATTATATATAATATTGATGCAAAAACTATAAGACAAAATAGTTTGACATATATAAGACAATTTAAAATTAAAAGAATCACGCGAACATACTAACACAAGCACACGATAATCAGGCATTTATGTGAAGTACATAATGTTACACATTAATATCTAAATAGTAACAATGTCAACGGACTTCTACATGTAAATTGACTAAAAATATCACGAAATTTAGCAAAAATACAGATATTTATGACACAAGGAAAAAAGTAACAGATTTCAGCATCAAGGTCTTCGTCGACAATTACGAAGAAAATCTAATATTTTTCCGATGTATAATACACCATATTATATTATATCTGATGCACGGAAAAACGATGACTTATAATATTCAAAAAACATATATATATAGAATGGTATTTATTATACAAAAGTTACATATCCTTATATACTAAAAGTACAATTATTAACATGTAGACATTGACATGAATAGACATGTTACACTATAGAACTATTCACAAGGATACAACAGTACAGAATTTTCTTGTGTTAGACAACATATATTTTCTCGCACATGGACACAGCACGCACAGTTGATGCTACCTGGTTGTAAATCCGTGTTAGTTCAGCACATGCACACACGTTCATAAACACATTTATTAGCTATGTTCTGTATCTGTGCATACCGATTCATACTAACATACCCTTATTAAATGCGATTGCATTGAATGACATGTTCCTAACTCGGTACAACATCGAATTTTCTTGTAGTTGAAAATCATAGTTTCTGCCATGGATTCAACTAAGCCGTTGCATGTACCTGGTCTTCGAAATGAATGACCTGTGTATGAGTTCAGCAATTCCACACGTTGAAGAACACTATTAGCTATTTCTGTTTCAGTGTACCGATTCATCAACATATTCAGCGACCATTGATGATTACCCACAACCATGATTGATACATTATTCCATTAGCGATATGTCAACTAAATGTAGCAGGCGGTCTTCGAAATGTACCTTAGCTTAGCTACTTTCAAGTTGAACGAAGATAGTACATTCAGGTAATATTATAAATATTGATTCTTACGGTAACCTGATTGATACATTTTCCATTGTATATGTATAACAGGCGGCGATTCCTCTGCTACTGGACGAAGCTCCTGTACATTCGGTAATATTTCAATATACCTTACTTCGTTAATCTACAATATCTCTTGATCGGTGAGCATTTTTAAAAATTCGACTAATTTGTGTACTCGTAAAACAACAACAAGCTTACTCATTGGGCGTCAATATACCTTATCCGCATTTGTTAAAATCAGTAATTGTATGTAAATTAGTTTATAGAAATGTAATATTTTGAAATGTCTACATTATTATTGGATTGTAACATACTTTTAACCATTGAGTGATTCGACCACACTGTTGATGGCTTTTGTTGTTGTGCAAGCCGAAAAATAAGCCAATAACACAGTCTCTGAGAAAGAACTGCATGTCTTTTTCATCTTCCATTCCATAAATCTTGAATACGCGGTTTCGTAAATTTTCCGTGATTTAGTTGGCAATAATTTTTGTGATACTACTTTTGCTGATGCTACTAACTCCGGTGGAGTTAAAGAAAACTCGGAATCAGACATTTTTTAACTTTATATTATTCAAAATAACTACTAAACAACCACTAAGTTCGCAATTTTTAAATCAAATCACATAACTAAATTGACAGATATTTAATAATTTGAAAGGTTTCTTTAGCAACGCAGGTCTAATTGTCGCTATAAGTACAACAGCCTACCAGTTTAAAACTTCAAATTTCACATCAATAATTTTCTGACTTAAGTAAATAACGGTCACGTTAGTTTTCTAATAAAAATAGATTTGTTAATTTAGTTTTTCAGAAAGCTATTCTAGTTTCAATGAGTAAAATAATGGACAGTGATTCCGATTCTGAGTTTTGTTTTACTCCACCGGAATTAGTAGAAGCGGCATCAGTGAAACTATTTCCAAGTAAATCGCGATAAATTTACGAACACGCATATGCAAAATTTATGGAATGGAAATTGAAAAATAAATGCAGTTCTTTTTCGGAAACAGAGTTATTGGTGTGTTTTGCTATATTGGCGTGTGGTCGACTTATTCTATGATTAGAAGTACATTACAAACATAATAATGTGAATATTTCCAAATATGTCAAGTTAATCACATTTCTAAAGCGAAATGGAAAAGGTTACAAGCCCAAGAAATCTAAGATTTTCACGAGTACCCAAATTAAAGATTTTTTATATAATGCTCCTGATGGAGTTTATTTCATGACTAAGGTTATTGTAGTATTGGGAATTTCGGGAGCTTGTCGAATTTGTGAAATAAGCCAGATAACATTAGATGACATAGAATAATCCGAAAATTTACTAGTAGTAAAAATTAGTCAACGAAAAATGATGCAAGAGATTTGTAGTCACTGAAGAGTATGTTAAATTTTACAAAGTGTACATAGCCCTTCGCCCACCAGCAGCAAAAGATCGTCCTCTTTTTATGCATACCGCAGTGGAAAATGTATTAATCAGGTTGTGGGTAAAAATCAGTTTTATAAAATACCTGAAACAGTGGCCAATTTTCTTGGATTAGAAAATGCTAACTTATAGGTACACGGGCCATGCATTTTGTAGATCGTCAGATAACTTTCTTATGGAATCTGGAGGAGACTTGTTAACATTTAAAAAACACGGCGGTCGCAGAAGGGTATGTTGATGACTCAATAGCGCAAAGAACAGAAATTGCTAACAAACTATTACAAACGTCTTACAATGCATCAGCTAAAGTAACACCAAATTTCCGGCTAAGTACATCCAGAGTAGTGGTATCCGTAGCAGAAAATGTTATTTCTGCTGAAGAATTTTCTAATGTAGCAGAAGTTTCAAATCGTCCTCGGAAAAAGACTTTCATGCAATGCAGGTTTAACAACTGTACTTTCAATGTTAAGAAAATGTAACTTTAGTTTTTAAAATAAATGTTGTGTTTATATTTATTTGTATTATGTATACGTACCCGGGAAAAAAGTAATTTCATTAAAACTGACATTTTAGTACCTGCCAAAAGAAACAGAATGTCAAATTTTTTTCCCGTCACAGAAAAGAATTATTTATAATAGCTTGCTTAGTCATGTGTGATAAAGTTTACGGTTAGGTTGACGACTAAACTTGTGCGGTTTTAATTTTTGTTCTACTTCCCATTGTAGTATAGTAAATATAATTCTCCATGTCTTCTTTCAGCTAAAAAACATCAAATCATGCGAATTATTTAAATGACATTATAACAATGGAAGAACCACCACTATATAGGTGCACTTTTAAAATTTCTATTTGGTATAGTACATAGCCTAGCGCGTAATTAATAGTATATTAGATAACAAGGGATTGAAGTCTCATTTAATCCCGCGAATAGTTTGTTGGTCGAGGGCTTTGGCCCAACTATTCAAGGGATTAAGGAACTTCAATCCCGTGGTATCTACACTATTTTTTGCACTTCGTGGAGTAATAATAGAAATAATTATATTATTTTCTGAAAATGAAAATATTACATCTATGATAAATTTGACATTACTAGAAAAGTCACTTTAACAAAGAAGCTAGACTATTCAAGGCTAATGAAATTTATGAATTATTTTTAAAATCCCAGATCTCGGAGGATTAAATTATTTTTCAAACCCTAGAGATTAAAAGTAATACTTCACTCCCCCAAATGGGGGAACCAAATAGTACTTTTAATCCACGAAGTGCAAAAAATATGGACATGGCTACAGTTCCGCAAGTGGGATCATGATGAAAAAATTAAAATCCCGTTAAGGAGGGGCTTGACAATTTTTGGCGCGAGCACTGATCGCAGGCAGTGTTTGTTCGTTTGTACTTCTAGGTTATGTGTATTAATGGGAGTTGTATGTACAATGTTATCGATTAGATAAATTAAATAGTCGTTAAACTTGTTTTCTTTTGAATAAAAGCATTTATTTACTTTTATTACACTATTTTTTTCAGATTTCATGCACTTACTTAGTGAAACGTTTTATTTTATTCGTAATGTAATAAAAACGTATAAAAATTAAACTATGGGACAATCTTTGATAATTATTAAATTATAAAATAAATAATAAACTGTACCCACGAAGTCAATAGGTTATTCTTGTAGCTACAAAAGATCTTCAGAAATCGTAACCTCATGAACATGTCCAATAACAATACAGCTACGTGACGTTCACAATGTGATTTTGTATAATCAACATGTAATTATAACCATCAAGTTTTTTGTAAATCTTAACTAACTGTAATATCTTTTTTATATTACTTCCTTAAGCAATAATAGAATAAGAAGTTTCAATTTCTTTAATAGATATTAGATATTGGAATACACATGACATTTTTAAGATTAATGATTTATGAGGGTGTTTTTATTATTAAAATTTGCTTATGTTTATAATTTTGTAACCATTTTCAGGTTTAAGGTTATAATTAACTTTCGCAATAGAATAATTCTTTGTCATTCATACCCGCAAATTTAACACAAACACTTCCATTACTTTTAACATTATTGTGAATGCACAGTAATATATGTGACCTCTGAACTCAAACAAAATAAATGTGTATTAGATCATAAAATACAAACATTCCACTAGAAAGAACATTAGTAATACAAAAGTTGCAGGGAAATAGCCACAAAAGTTGAGAAAACTACACATGTAAATGAAGCTATCTTACTATCTTTTCCACATTAATGGTTCTTACTGTTGTATCCATTCTCTATTTTAGAGTTCTGTAATGTTCATTCGTGTTGTTAAATATGTATTTCATTATTTTATTTTGAATGGTAATAATAAAGATATTGATGGGAAGACACCATTTTTGTTTAGCCATTTGTTAGGGAGTGTGGTAACCATGTGAAATGTGAAAGAAAAGTTGTTTTTCTGCAAATAGCATGTGTTTATTCTTAAGACATACATTTCATTAATATTAAGAATGAATTTAATAAGAGTTAAATGGCCCCTTCAGTGAACTGTATATGTAATAAGTATTACATTATTCTAAGAATAAATTTCTAATGTGAACAATTAAAATAAATTAGTAATAATAAATGAAATGTCAAACTTTTGCACATACGCCCTTTCAAATACTCATGTACTATAAATTTACACTTTTACAGAGAATCATGAAGTTAGGTGGCATAAATAGGAAGTAGGTAGTTGTCATGTTAAGGGGTTATAGGCATATACATATTACCTCCTATACCGCTGGTAAATGGTTTCAATGCGTAGCATTCATTAGAGTGCAGACACATATAGTTCTGCAACGTATGTGATTGAATTTATATTGCGCATGACTAGAAACCGTAAAGTAAATCCGTATTGTAATGTGTATAGTTTGCATATAACTTTGTTATATGAAAGTTTGTTGTTTTAATACGGCATTACGTGCACAAACGAAATTTGTGATTACGTGTCTGTGTTATTTATCTTCAGTATTTGTTATACAAATATGTCTACGAAACGTTCAAAAAGGCGGTGTTTTCTATGTGTTACATCAGATGCCACTTTGCATTTGTAAGTATGTTTTTGTAGTCATAATAAGAAAATGTTCTACTCATAACCTAACAATTAAAAACTTAAAAGGCAATTTATTGGTAAATAACAAATTTATAAAACATCAAATTGCCTTAAGAAATTGTCCTTTTCTTAAACAACCTTAAAAGTGTATTTTAATGTTAGTCAATTGTGAAGCTGATTACTGAATCAATGCTTTATGTTTGCTGGTCCTTTCAGAAGTTACCCCTATATTTTGTTTTTTACAGGAGGCCGGACCAGAAAATTAAAAAGAATTGTGAAACTCATAGTGAGCGGAAGAAAAACTGGTTTTTTAGGCTTAATTATAAATTGAATTAACATTTTTAATTATTATTGTGTGGTAGAGGACAAAATTGACTATCTTCTATCTTTTAAGTTTAGTCAAGATTTTTTAGAAACTTTTTTTAGTGCAGTAAGGAGCCGTGGAGGATTTAATAATAATTCAAATGCCAAACAGTTTGAAACGGCTTACAAACGTCTATTAGTTAGACATGAAATCTATTTATTTGATGCATGCAATTGTTTGGCAGATGGATTATACATTTTACATGTCACTTCAAGAAAATCTAACTTTTGATAACTTACAACTGATAATTTACCAATCGACATATTTCATCATGATTATGTAAATACAATGTGGTTATTAAATGCATATGTGGAAAATGTGGTGGAATATATAAGTGGCTTCATTGCAAGTAAATTGTTAAAACTGCAAGTATGTGAAATATGTAAAAAATATATTGTTAGTAATAAGGAGTTAAGATTAATTAAAATAAAAAATAGAGGTAAGTTAGTATATCCTTCAGTTGATGTTGTAACTATTTGTAAAATTAGTGAAACAGTATTTAGGGAACATATACATAATTTATATATACGTAATATTAAGATACTTTTATGCAATAAGATATTTAGTAAATGTTGTCAAATCACATTTAATAATACTGAATTGTTACAACATATTAAAAATCAAGATTATCTGGACAATCATGTAACACAATTGACTAAATTAATTATTAATACTTATTTAAATATCAGACTATTTCATGAAGCAAATGTAGCTTCAGTGAAAGATGGGTGCATTAGATCCAAGTATAATAAATTAATTTTATTTAAGCATCAATAAACAAGGCAATGTTTTTGTAGCAAGTGTACAATGTAAGTTTTGTGCTAAAATGAAATATGTTAACTATTTGTAGTTAAATATTTAACATCGCTGGGTACAATGTAAATTAGACTTCTCTAAATTCTGATTACTAAGCAATTATAATTCCATAAATTATGTGATTTTAATAAATGTAAAGTGATACGTTCATATGTTAATACGCAAAACTAACTGTTGACGAGTAACCTTCACCGAAAAATAAAGATAATCGACAACACATACTTAAATATTACATACTAATACTTTCTGTAAATGTCAATGTTTCTTGCTTATCAAAATAAATGATTGAAATCCAACTAAACCTTTCATTAAATTTTAAACATCCATTTGTTAGGCCGGCCGCACATTGAACGCAGCAGAAGATTTTGTAACCCACGGAAGTAAAGCCGCATATAGCACACAGCAGAGATGTAGTACCGGCAGAGGATTATTTTTATGCTCTGCTTGCCTACGTGCTCTGGAAACTGAACACAGTTTTCCTCTGTGCCTCTCTTGGGCTCTGAGGTATTTTATGAGTAAGCGTATCTATTTCAACAAACTGCTCCTTGTTCAAACGAAAATACATTTTTGTTTGACAATTATTTAATATCTTTAAAAAGGAAACTCCCCATGGGTATTCCTTTGTTTTAAATAATCATGCATCCATACAGATTTTCTACATTTCTTAGTCATACTGTACAATAATGTTACGGTTTCCATTTCCAAATCTGATTCTGATTCAGAATCGAAACACATTCCGGTAGTAGTACACATAATGCTATACTTCACCCGAAAACTACACATACAAAACTATAAACTAAAATCCCTGCATTCAATATGAGGTGAGCATTAGATGCAGAGTCAAGGAATAGTTTTCTTCAGCTGTGCTGCGCTCAATGTGCTGCCGGCTTTACCCTTTAGAGGTAACTTTTTGATAAGATAAGAACACTAGATCATCAGGAAGAATGAAAAATTATGTAATTGTAAAAGCACAGAATTACAGTAAATGTAAGTATATGATGTAAATTAGTTCATATTTGTAGGTATTTTTGAGGTTATCTAAAATAAATTAAAAATATTTGAAGGGTTTTGCGTTTGCGCACATAAGTTCAAACACTGAAGAGTGTAGACTATCCTCTCTCTTTGCTTGCTACGATTACCGCTTATTACGAGAATAGCTAGTCCGCAGTATAGGAGGTAATATGTATATGGTTATAGGTCTTTTTCTTTTTGGTAATCCAATAGCAGTTAAACTTCTTCCCTTTGGCCTGCCTCGACTTTTAATGGGATCCTAAGTTAAGGACAATAAAATATCAATAAGAACATTTAAACTAATATTTACATACCGGCAGAGATATATTGTTGATATTCAATAATACATTTTCAGTGACATTCACAGATTCAATTAGATTTTCTTCATTCTCAACTGAACTTATTACTTCATTAATAATGTCAATGTGGGCATTAGGTTCACTATGTAGAGTAGTTTCAAAATGTCCTGGCACTCGCCCCTCCATGCACATATAATTCAAACGCGTCGAAAATATTGGACAAATATGCTACTATTCTTATGAATGTAGTCATTTGCTTTATTTACTTCATGGTGTATTCGTACGTTGTGCCGTTTGAGTTTATAGTTTATAAAATGTTGAACCTCATTTTGCAAATCCTTGATAAAAACAGCTGATGTTGAACAGGTTGTTTACTAACTAAATGAATGTAGTCATTTGCTTTATTTACTTCATGGTGTATTCGTACGTTGTGCCGTTTGAGTTTATAGTTTATAAAATGTTGAACCTCATTTTGCAAATCCTTGATAAAAACAGCTGATGTTGAACAGGTTGTTTACTAACTAAAAAAATTATTTTAATTAGTGATGGGAATAATCGAGACATTTCCATAATCGATTATTAGTAATCGAGATATTTTAATAATCGACTAATATTAGTGGTTACTAATTAGTAGTTTGAAAATTTTTAAACTAAAAGAATAAAAGATCATAAAAAAGCTACTAAAGAAATGCAAATTATTGAAATTAATTAATTTTATTTGTTTGACTAGGTTGAAAAAAAATAGTAGTTTTCGCAACTAGACTAGTGTGCTTTATAGTTTATATTTATACACATTTTTTGGTGCGAGGCCGTTCTTCTTTACCCGAAGTGTAGGCTAGGGATAAAACATTAGACCGAGCATCAAAAACGTGACAGCGCACGTGTTACGAACAAAATTTTTTGTAATCGTTTACCTGAAATTACAAAAAGATTTTGAAATATTTGTTGACAAATGTCACATTAAATACATAAAAACGTTTATATACTTAGTTATATACCCCTTTTTTGTTTATGTATTAAAAGTAACGCATATTGCAATTGTTTATTTACCTAATGTATCTGGTCTATTCACCGATTCATAGAAATAAAAATAATCTCATTAAATATTGCTATTTGGAATTTGAATAACAAAGGTAATTAGTGAATCCAACAATAATAGTAATTTATTGGCAATGGCCCTCAGAACAATAACCTATTGTTTGAAACTGAAAGATATCTTGCATTCTACCTTAGTGAGTTTCCTGTAGATAAGTATTAAATAATAATTATGCAAGAATGCACATAATTTAATATAATTCTATTGAATCTCCAAGATGGGAAGGAAATGACAATGACGTCATGAACGTAAGATAATTTGGCGTTTCTGTTCCGGGGGTTGCTGATAATTTGCTATACGTTTTAATTACAACATTCATTAGTCATTACCGTTTCTGATCTTGCTCGGCTATTATCGATACTTTGGTGGAAACTGTGCAGTTTAGTTTTTGTTTATTAATTTTTGATTTATATTTTTTTATTTGAGTTAACTTTGAGTTGTTTTATTTAAATTTTAAAATGTTACGAAAGTCTAACGCACGTCGGTCTGTAGTGTGGGAGTTTATGAAAAAAACTCCTGATTCAAAGTCGGTGTTGTGTTTGCTGTGTATAAAAACACTTGTTTATTGTGGAAATACTACGAACCTAAAGGAGCATCTTAACTTAAACGGAAGCATCCGGTGCAATTTGTTCAAGCTACCAATCCGTCTTCCAACAACGAAGAAATGGAAAACCGTACTACAACTCCGCTGCCTGATGCAACTGACAATAATCTTTCAACAGCACCCCGGAAGATACCACCAATTCCATTCCCACGTTATCGTGAAGTTGGACTAGAGCCTGAACGATCCTCATCCACATCCCTACAGCCTCCATTAACATCGAAAAGAAAATCGGAACAACTGCGTTTGTTTGAAGGAAAGGGCAACAAATTAACGGACGAAGAAAAGGGAGCAATAGATAAATCTTTAATGAAGATGATAGTACTCGACTTTCAACCACTTTCTATAGTTGAAAATGTGGGGTTTGTGGAATATACAAGCAAACTGCAACCTTTATACCGTTTGCCCAGCAGGAAAGTGTTAACGTACGAAATGTTGCCGAAATTGTATGAATCGGTGTCGAACCAAGTAAAAAATGTGCTACGTGAAACGTCGTTCCTGTCAATTACGACAGATATTTGGACTTCGGACAGTAACCGTGCATATTTAACTGTTACGGCCCATTTTATTCATGGAAAAATTCAAAATCCCGTGTTATCAACAAACGAGATTCCCGAAGCGCACACTGCTGCGAACATAGCCCATCATTTATCGGACATTTTGAAAGATTGGAACATTAAAGAAAAAATTGTGACGGTGATTTCCGATAATGGAGCCAACGTTAAAAAAGCTATTATAGACCATTTGGGTAAGCGCCACCATCCGTGTGTTGCCCATACCTTAAACTTAAGTGTCGTGGAAGCTATAAACACCAATGAAACTTTAAACCTTGTTTTGACCAAGTGCAGAGCCTTGGTGGGCCACTTTAAACAGTGTAAAATCGAGTGAAAAACTTAAAAACATTCAACAACAAATGGGGTTACCAGAACTTAAAGTAAAACAGGAAGTGAGAACGCGGTGGAATCGAACGCTTATCATGTTGGAGCGCCTGCTGGAGATAAAGGTACCGCTATCTGCCGTTATTACATCCCTGCCAAATGCTCCAGGTTTTTTGGATGTTGGAGAATGGAACATCATTAGCGATTGCGTTCCATTTCTAAAACAGGTGGAATGTATGTCGACAGAAATATCAGACGAGTTGTATCCCACAATGTCGATGATAATTCCATTAATTCGTGGGCTGCAATTGAGCTTAAAGCATATTTTACCTCAAACCGAATGTGGGAATAAATTGAAATTCACTCTGCAGGAGTCAATTTCAAGCAGACTGGGGTCGTTAGAAACAAACAGATTTGTCGCGAAGGCGGTATTCCTCGACCCCAGGTTTAAAAAAGCGGGTTTCGGATCAGAAGTCCACGCTGAAAATGCGCAGAAAAATGTATGTGAAGAGCTACAGGCATTAAGGGAGATCACACATCCGGATTTGCTGGAACCAGAACCGGAACCGCAAGCGACTACATCGACCAAGGCAGAACATACACTATCCTTGTGGTCCCAATTCGATGTTATTGCCTGGAAAAAAAGTACTACGACACCGTTTACGCGAGTATCATTAATAATAAAACAATATATGGAAATGCCGTATGTCAACCGAAAAAAGGACCCATTACCAGACTGTATGGAACAAAGTGCGAGATGGCCGGAATTATATAAATTACAAATGAAATATTTAGGGGAGAAGGAGGCACCTTTAAACAGAGGCAGCTTTGAACATACGAGTTTACGAACTTACGCTTAAATCAATTTTAACAAAACTTCTGATTTTGTATCGGCAACACTGTTACCCAACACCGTCATGTGGTATTTGCAGCGCTTGTCGCTGTTAGAGCAAGATAACCTCTATGTTTCGTTTTAACCTTGGGAAAGTACACATTCGTCGCGCTAAGTGTAAGCCTGTTTAGTTCGCAGTGGTAATTTATGGTAAGTGATTTTGTTATAACTATATTGAATACATATATAGGCACTTGTAGTAGTATTTATTTTTAATATAATTCATGTTTTTTGTGATAAAAATATTTGTTTAAAAAAATGCGTGGGGCAGATTTGAACAAATCAAAGGGGCACCTTTGAACTGTTCAAAGGTGCCCCTATATATTCTAAATTCTAAACTACTAATTTTCTTTTTTTGCAGGAAAAATGGTTAGAAATTACATAAAAAAGCGCGAACAAGATGTCAACGAGAACGACATCAGTAATGCCGTTGAAGCAGTTGTAAATGGAGACATGAAACTCAGAAGGGCTGCTACCGTTTACAATGTCAAACCGAATACATTATTTTATAGAATAAAAAGATACAACGAAAATAAATCACCAAATAATAAAAAATTTACGTCCAAATACACAGTTAATCAGATATTTAATAAAGATGAAGAAAAAATGCTCAAAAATTATATGATAAAGAGCTCAAAAATGAATTATGGTCTTACCTATACACAGGCAAGGGTTCTGGCCTATGAATATGCTACAGCCTTAAACAAATGTCTAGATAAGTGGACAGAAAATAAAGAAGCAGGAGTAGAATGGTTAAAAGGATTTATGAAGCGGCAAAAGACCTTTCTTTGAGGAAACCAGAAAATACCAGCTTGTCAAGATCAACGAGTTTTAACAAGCATAATGTGGCAGAGTTTTATGATAACTATGAAAAGGTGCTGAAGAGGAAAAGTTTCAGACCAGAATGTATATATAATATTGATGAAACCAATATTATGACGGTTGTACAAGCTCCCAATATTATAGCTGCAAAAGGAACAAAACAGGTAGGGTAATGTGTTTCTGCTCAACGTGGCCAATTGATAACAATGTGTGGTATTGTAAATGCCATCGGAAATGCATTGCCACCCGTTGGCTGGATGATTGGACCTTTGTTTCTAAAAGTTCTGGAACACATTAAACGATTGACAAGATGCTCAAAAGAAGACCCAATATTGTTACTTATGGACAATCATGAAAGCCACTGTACATTGGATGCTGTCAACTACTGCCGTGATAATGGGATTGTTGCGTTTACTTTTCCACCCCACTGCACCCACCGCATGCAGCCTTTGGATGTGGGCGTTATGGGTCCTTTCAAAGGAAAATTGGCCGTTTCACAAAACGATTGGCTCTTATCCCATCCCGGAAAAACAATAACTATCCATAATTTGGAAAGCATAGTAACACCAGCATATAATGCTTCGTTCGATTCTCGAAATATTCTTTCGGGTTTTGCTAAACCTGGAATAGTGCCATTTTCAAGAAATGCTTTTTCCGACGATGACTTTGAATGTGCAGAGGTAACTAATCGTCCTAAACCAGTAACCTCCAGTGAGTCTAACAATGATGTAGCTCAGCAAACCATAGCGCTACCTGTTACGCCAGAAGTTCTACCTCAAACAGTAAGTACAGTCCAAGAGATGACTGAGTTTGAACAACAACTAGAATTGGAAACCCCATCTACTGCGGCTGTATATGACTTTCCATGTATAGATGAAGCTCCAAGTATGCCCCTTGTGTCGTCCACAGCTTCAGAAGTTAGTAGTCTTATATCAACTGAAGTTGTGAGGCCTTTTCCAAGTGCTCCACCTCGAAAAGGATCGAACAAAGGAAGGAAAAAGGGAAAATCTCGAATAATAACAGACACCCCAGAAAAAGAAGAAGTTGAAAAGGCATTTCTTGAACGCCAATCTCGATTAAACAAACATCAAGAAACAATTTTAAGTAAAAAGCGTGGAAAGCCTGATTCGAAATGCTTGAAACCTAAACCTTTGAAACATAGAAAAACTAAAGATGTGTCTTTTTCTTCGGATGAAACTGATACAGAATTGAACTTCGAATCAGAAGAAGAATTAGTGATGACTGATTGGGATGATGAAAATATTAATGATTGTGAAATTGTCGACTATGTAAAAGAATTAGACTGGAATACTATACAACCTGGAGATTTTCTGCTGACTCTGCTTTCATCAAGCAAAAACAAAAGATCATTGGCTTTCGTCGGAAAAGTGGTTGAAAAACATGACAACGCTTTTACTATCACTTTCCTTAAAAAGAAAGCAGGGTTATTTAAGTTTTTCTTCCCAGAAAACGAGGACAAAGCTTACGTTGGTATTTCAGATCTTTTAGTGAAACTACCTTCCACCATTGTTTAACTTAGGTTAATTATTTATTTTTGAAGTGTTTAATTTTGTTTGTGGAATTTTTATTATGTTTTAAGCCGTTTGGCAGCATTAATAGTTTAATTTGAGTCTAACTTTTGCTATATTTTGATATTGTTAACAGTTACCCTTCTTCTTAATATGTTATCTTTAATTTTTGCTAGTAGAAATTATCTTTGGGAGTAAGAACTTATTTATTATATAGATATTTCATTTGTGTTCATATGTTATTACTGAATGACAATAAAATTATAGTAAAAATGTTAATTTAACTTCAATAAACGTATTTTATTTTTTCAATTCAAAACTGCCCCAGGTATGTTCTAAAGTACCCCAGGTTGGGGCAGTTTTGAATCTTTTACACGCCGAAATGAAAATGAGAATCTCATTTTAATCTTTACTTTTCTGTTTATTGAGATATGATAATCTTCTTTCTAAATGATCAGAAGAACTATTCATATAAAACAAAACAGTGGAATTACTTAATATTTCGACTTATGAGCTAAAGTTTCAAAAATGTTCAAAGCTGCGCCCCTCTCCCCTACCTATTCCCGCAACCTCCGTTCCATCTGAACGAGTGTTTTCTAAAGCTGGACAATTAACATGTTTAAGCCTAAATCAAATTTTGTTCCTTAACAGTACTATTAAAAAATTTTATAATTAAGTATTTAATATATAAGTTTCTTAAATTATATTATCCTATTATCATTCCTGTGCAATTAGGTATACTGTGTTGAATATTAAAAATAAAAACGAACCCGCAATCTGTTTATATAAATATAAACGTTTTATTTTTTATTCTTTTATTTATTAAGTAGGTACGTCGAATTAACTCAATTAACAGGTAGGTGTGGTATGAAATAAATAATAAATTAAAGTTCCTAAAAGTCGACGTAGGTAATCATTGACTGGAATATATGGGGACAAATAAACTTTAAATTTTAAAATATACATGCAAATATGCTCTATAAAATGTCAATTGATTCATTAAACCGTCAATTTTGTATACCGTTATCAAACTTTTCGATCATCGTTTTATTTATCGCCCCAATTCCACTTTTAAGTTTATTTTATTATTTTCAAGAATTTCAATTATGCCAACAATTATTGCTGTTGTCCATACTTTTTAAGCCTTTCTTATAAAATAAGAATTTCAGAATAACTGACATAACTGTTGTTTACAGAAATAGGTGCAATAAAATAATCTAACTTTAAGTCCTTAACCAGGCAAATGATACTTTAAAAATGCATTTAGTTACCCAAAGTAATTTACGTAAAATTAAGCTTTGTTTATGAAATTCTAAGAATTTTGTAACAAATTATTGATTAAGTTTCTTCCACAAGTATAAAAATTGAAAATTTTTCATTTTTTTTTCGTATTAATTAATTAAATATTAATGTACCACGATTACTAACGTACTAATGTATATAATATTATATATGATTTATACACTAAAAAATAAGTAAAATAAGATGCGTTTAGTATATAATCCAATTTCTAAATTCGTAAACGATGTAAACGTAAATAATTTGGCCTGTCACATGTATCTAAAACTAAAACCTAGCTCTATCTTTCTTGTCTACTACTAATGACATAATAAGTAATCAGTAAAGTAAAGTGAAAGAGTGAGACCTACTGATTAAATAAAAATGATATCACTGGTTCTCGGCTTCTCGCCACGTTGAATCTTGATTGCTTCATGCTTGCTTGATTCTCAACTTCTCGTATCTCGGCGTGCGCCGTACATCTACATAGACAGCGCATGTTATGTTAATGAATACCGAAATAGATCAAGCCAGTTCGACTACTAATATTAGTACCTACTAATTTTTGGACCATAATCGATTATCTCGAGATATTTTAATAATCGACTAATTTGATTAGTACTTCTCGATTATACCTAACGAATATAATATTGTTTAAGTTTTTCAAATTCTCGAGTGCCACGACGTTTTGTAACTATTCTACATGAGGCTTACTTTGATTTGAAGCATCTTCCGAGGTAAAGTAATAATTATGTTTTAGAAATATTTCATTATGTGTGTCTATACAGAGCCATGGGCGAGGATCTGGACTAGAATCTTGAGAGCCCACAGAACTGTTATGTACTATGACTTCGACTTGATTTTAATTGTGCCAATTATTTTGTAAAGCCAATTCAAAGTTTCCGATCGTTTATGAAATTCAGTTGTTGACTTCGCTGCAGAGTAGCTAAATCTAAACAAATGGCTTGAGCTTTTCTGAACTTCTGGTGAGAGGTTAGTGGCTTATTAGTAAATACAGAAGAAACTTCATTATGTGTAACTGTCATAACTGCATTATCAATATTATTACTACAGTACAGTATTACAGTATTATTACTACAATTTTTAGTAATATAGTGCCTACTCCATCTTTCAGAGCATAAACGTTAATCAAATAAATTCATTCTTATTTGTAACCGATAGGCTAATATATGATTGCAAGGTAGTTTCATGGATGTAAAGAATGAACAATTACATCTAAACTCTGTACAATGTGGTTTGCCGTCAACATCCAAATGAATGCTACTTTGATTATTGCATGAATTTACATTTTTTAAATAATGTTCAATTCTTATATAAGTAAAGGGCGTCAAATGTTTTTTATAACTGAGTTCTGCTTCAGACATATCTGAAGTGATAGGTGCCTTGAAAACCATATTTGAAAATTGATTTCAAATTCTGTCCTTTTAATGTTCAATAATATAAATAATTTATGTATGAATTCATCGAAGGTAGTGTATGTTGAAATCACGGATTTTAATTTTGAATTTAAACTTTCAAGTCAGTTATTAGTAGAATTGAAGAAATTACCAGTTTTCGCAAGCAAACCTTTAACCCATTTCTTCCTTACATGATGCCAATTTTTAATATAGTATTGGTAACATGGGTTGGGAACATTGTGTGGAAATTCGTGTAATATTATAACATAGTCATCTTTAGATTTTGCATGTATGTCTATTAATATATTGCAAGGATAATTTAACTTCTGCAGATGTAATTCCTAATTTTGCAGCTGTTATCCAACATTACTACTGATGTTTCTTGCCATTTCAAGTTTCTCTCCTTAAATCTATTTCTTAGTATTTTTAATATTTCTTCAAATTTACTTTTTGAAAGACAAGATAAAGTATGGATATTAGATAAATCCTTGAGAAGTACTGAGTTACCAGTTTTCTGTAGCAAATCGGCTTCTTGAAGTAATTTCTTATTTACTTTTAATTTCATCAAATGTTCTACTTGTTTTTTATTTTTATTAGTAAGTCTTCGTTGTTAGGCAACTGTTTGAATAATGCTTCTCTACAAAATTCGTAATGAAACAAAATTACATTATACACTAGTTCAGAAAGTAAATGTTTATTATTAATTTATTATTTACGCATATGGATGGAATTTCATGAATGTGTACATCCTTCATGCTTTTTATTATTAAATTAGGTACCATCTGAAGTTAGTCCAACATTAATATTAGCGTCACACCCTTGTTTCAAAATTCTAGAAGCATAAAAGTTACAAATTACTACTGCCAGGTATAGGTATATAATACCTATACATAATATAAATTTATAGTAATTACATTAATTACCCTGATGAGTTCGTAGCTGCGTCAGTTCCTTGTTCTTTGGCCGATATGCTTGTCCCTCATGAATTCAAGAGTATTTTAATTTATAATAGTATAGCTCTTGCTTAGCTTTATGAAATAAATTCGGGAGTGAAACTCGGAGCTTTTTAGAGTTTTCGAATCTCTCTTCTAAAATTGAACACAATTTTGTTTTTTATATGTGTATGGCATTTTGAAGATCGTTATAAAAAAGCAGCGGTTTTATTAATTTCCAGAATAGAACTCTTATTAGGTAGGTATTATTAGTTTATAATATTTAATTATTCACAATAATTACATCAACACGAAAAGTTTCGTTTAGACTTTAAACAAGATGTCGTTAACAACATAACCTACAACACAGAGCATTACAATATGTGCGCGCTTAGATATAAAATACCTGTGCGCGCATAACTAATTGTGTAGCCGTTTCCTTGCGAGATTTTAATTTTTTTGTCACGGTCCCACTTGCGGGACTGTAGCCATGCCCATATAAAATACTAAATTAAACCCAAACCATTCAATAACCGTGTACAAATTTATTATTTATTCGTTTTAAATTATTGATAGAAATTTTTTTGATGCTATGATTTTTAAAAGTTATGATTCTGGAGTTTAGTTAAAAAATTTTATTATCGAATTCTATTTGTTCAATTTATACGTTTACATAAATAATTATTAATTACTATATTATTACAAAAGCACGATAACCTTGAAGATTTGACATTTTAAATATATTTATCTGATGGCATGTCATAATGACAACGTTATATCACTCAATTTTGATGACACAAGGAAGCTCGTTATGGTTGTTAGTCCCATAATAAATTCATTATGGGACTGGAAATTCTATATGAAAAACATGTGATGGTGAGAACAAAAAAGTTTATTCAAAATGTATAACTATGTACAAAACTATTTATTATAAATACTTACCGCTTTAAAAATAGTTGTCATTGTGACATGTCAAAAATGCAGTTTTTAATTTGTCGAAAATGTATTAATATAAATGCCATCAGATAAAATTTTGTATGTAATACGGATCATAAACAATCATGGCAACGTCATTATCGGACTCAGTCTACTCGGATAACATTCACGACTTGTACCATAATGATCGTCTGTATGATCCTTATCACATAAATTACTATTATCAATATATTGACGATAATAACAAGATTTACTCGATTTAAAGTCAAATCGCTGTGGTTTGTTCGGGGACTTTCGGCGTGTTTCCGGTACTAGGTTCACAAATTAATTTTTAATGTAATATAACTTTTGAATTAGAGCGAAAAAAAAACTAAAATAGTTTTGTTATAAAACTATTTTTCCATTTATTACAAAATTTTTTAAAAACCCATTTAATTATAAATATTGCACGTCGTTTCTTACCAACAACCAAAGCTTTATTAAACAATTAATTTTAAACTAAAAAGTACAAATATATGAATTATCACACAAGGACTATGTACCTACCTACGTCTACTGGTCATTCATGAATTACTTTTTTTTTATTAAACCGTACATAGACAAAAACCATAGGTACATTATACATTTATACAAGCTGTAACACTAATGGCCTCATCTTTATTGGAAATTTAATAATGGTGATTAAGGTTAACTTGCAACCAAATGTTTTAAAAAACGTTAGACTAAACTTAAATTTTTCTTAGTACAAATTGTGGAAGTAAATCCACGTCCTTTATTTGTAATCAGATTTTATCTAAAAAAAGGAAATATTTTGTCACTTTCTCAAAAGAAAAAGTTTATTACGGTAATAAAAGTGGAAAACATTGCTACAGTCGAAAATGAAATTAGCACGGACGGTAACAGATAATTAAAGTCCACCGGTCTAGCTCGTTGGGATAGAGGGCGTGGGCGTGTTTCTGAATTTAAATACTGAAAGTTGTTTGTCATATTGTCGAAAGTCATCAATAAGGGTGAGTCGAAATAGTGATAATCATGTAAGGCGCCAGTCTGTTGCTAAAACAAAATCGGTAAGAATACTCCTGCGCACACGTAGGTAAATAATCCCCAAACAGGCAAGAGTCTCACTTACCTTACACTAGCTACCTTCAGATGCACGTGGGTTGTACTCCGGGAACTCTAGCTTTACAATAAATCTCAAAATATATTCACACGCTTTCAAATAATAATGGAGCATGCGATAAAATCAGCTGTTGGAGTCAGCGGCTTTCTTTAACCTATTTTTAGGTTATTTTACACCCACGCTTGTAAACAAACTACATAAAAAACAAACGCTAAATATTTCACTTATTTACTGAAAAGTCAAAATCCAAATGCTAGTCATCTATTAAAATTCTATCAGTTGCACTCAAAGATGATTAAACATAACCTAAACGAACGTCGTTCGAAATTCTCTAGTTTGTTACGTAAAAAAACTATTTAACATAAAAATACTACATGAAACTAAATACGTCAAATCAGGAATTTGCCATCAGGTCGCTTTCATATCAAATCAATGATATTTAATCATTAAAATTAACACTTAAATGAAACAAATAGTTTCTAATTTCCATAAAGTCATTTATTGAATTACAATCGTTTCAACTCACAGTGTCTTCTTCAGATGCAGTCTTAAACAGTTTAACATTGAATCTGAAGAAGACAATGTGTGTCGAAACAATTGTAATTCAATAAATGAGTTTGTGGAAATTAGAAACTGTTTGTTTCATTTAAGTGTTAATATGAATTTACAAGTAAAAGCCAGCACAATTCAATCAATAAAATTTCCGTTTAATTAAATATCTTATCTTCAAATCTCTAAAATACCAACTTTCGTTATTTAATGCTTTCGCTGTTCGGGAGAAGATTACAAATAATGCTGTAAACCCAATTAATTAAACGTCTATTAAATAAACACAAATAAAAACAAAAACAATACATATGCTTAAACGTAAGCCGCACCAATTTATGTGCTGGTTATCATAAAATTTGGGTCAGGAGAATATACTACCCCTATTTCTTAATCGGTTCTAACTTGCATGTTACGTCCTCTAATCTTAAACGTTTTTTTAAGTTAATGTTACCTAATAGCGTTAAAGCTCAAAACATTTACAAAAAACAAATTGGTCAAACAAAGTTATTAATTCTAAAACGTGAACCTTTTTTTATATACACATCAACCTAAAGTACACCCAAATAATCAATATTAAAAGCGCAGATGAAAGTAGTCCGTCAAAGTTAATTAAAATAACATCAATGGACTTACACTTCGACCAAAACGACTACGTTCATCTGCTTATTGCTGAATAATTTTGCAAAACACTGTCAAATGTTCACCATAAATATACAATGTTAGATTACCTTCTAGAAATATTCTTTTGAACTTTCTTCTCCAGGCTACAAGAAAACCATCTGGACATGTTATCGCGCTAACGATATGTGCCCTTAACATTTACTTAAGTATACACTGTAGTCCAGAGAAATATACAACTTACACGTTCTCCAATTCATACCTCAACTTTTCTTATCAACAAATACGTTTTACTCTTAAAACCCTGTTGTAAAAATTTACAGAAAAACAATTTATACTCAACTTTGAAATTTCTATTTCTAATTTACTAACCCATGGAAAATTTGAATGCCACTTTCACTCTTACAAAAGAAATCCATTTTTAAATTCAATACGAAAGTTTTAATTCGAAATCCACTATATGTATAGGATGTTCAAATACACATGACAACAATAATGAATTTTTAATTCAATACATTAAGAAAAAATCAACCCTGAACTGGTTTAAGTTACTTTAAATGACAGCATAATAAACTTGATGTGCTATATAACACAGCACAAAATCTTGTCATATTTTAACTTTGCATTTCACCCATTTCACAGAAAATTGTTTACCGACCACAAGCATGCTCATCATAATTAAACATTTTTGAAATTACAAGGAATAATTTTATCGCTTTGTCCCTTAAAATAATTTTTTGTCAAACCGATCAAATGCATACAAAACGTTGCCCCCGATCAGCTGTTTTTTGACATTTGATATTCGCTTCTGACGTCACGAGGAAAAGCTTAATTAACAAAAACAGATATGAACAAGTAGGCCAGCGGTTTTTTGCTATTTAAACACTTAGAAAATAAACAGGGCAATCAATTTACTTAAAACATAACTGACTGATTTAGTTCACGACAATTTCTTTTTTTATCGGCTCGCCCAATTATTTGTGATAATCATATTTTTTTAATTAACATAAGTAAGATGTAACATATATGTTATTATTTCTTTCTGATACTAGAAAATTATATTGTTAATCACAACAAAATTAAAGCAAGAATCACATTCGGAAAGTTACAAAAACAAACATTGTTAACAGCATAACCATTTTGCAGAATACTCTCGGTCAGTCGCGCGCAAATATTATTTTTTGCGCCTGCCAACTTTCATTTATCAAACAACTGTTCTTCGCTAACTTATAATTAAAAAATATTACGTTGTTCTACATGCATTTTTCTACCATCTTATAGTTTATTTTTTCCATATGCCGAAAACCATATATGTATAGCACCTATATTTTTAATACCAAAATAATCATTTGTAACGTTTTGGAAGTAGTACTATATTTTACCTAATCTAATGAAGATGGAACAGATATAGAAAAAGTGCAGAAGATCAAGAAAAAAGGAATCTATTTTCATGAAATGAGTATTTTGTATAATAAAAAGGTGAATATTATCCATAATTTTAAGGCAATTCAGAAAGACTAGTCACACCGGACAATTACAAAGTTTACTTGCCAACGGTAGGGTCTACGAACAATAATAATAACAAAAAATCGCAGCTTAGCAAATATAACCGGTATAAAACTATTTTGAGTAATCTCCAAGACAGTACCGCAACTGATAAGATACAAAATCTCTATGCCAGCAAAACAAAATATATAAGAAACTTTTAATATTACCTCATGATTATTAGCGCACATTATGCCGTTGCTGAAGTCCATCAGAGCTTCATTATCGTTTCATTACTTACTTGAACTGTTGTAAAAAAATTTTATTTGTAGTTTTCTTAGAAAAATAAATTTGATAGCAAAGATAAAGGTGTATTTGAAAATTTAGACTACTATCTTATAATAATTAGTTAAAGTTTTTGTATCTCTCAGATTTGCACAAAATTACTTGTGTTCTAATAGTTCAGTTTAGTTGTGTGATATTATATGGATTAAAGTTGGTTCAACTATTTCCCTGTATGGAAGATTGCTGAAGTCAATTTTCACCCATTTGAAAACTTGAAACTCTTTGTATTGTTGCAACCACTTGTCCAAATACAGCACAGAATTTTGGTATCCTCCTAATAGTTCTGTTTCAAAAGATTTTACACCAGTGTCTGAAAGAGGGAGGTTAAGATGCTTAAAAGCCTTAGAATTTCTCTCATTAAGTACTTTAAGGACCCTATTAAAAATGTACATAATATCGCAATTGAGTTTTGTTCTTGTTCTACATTTAATATATTGTGATGAAAAACTGACATCAGGGAATGTATAAACCACAACCTGTCTTCTCCTAGATCATCTTGAAAAAAGTTCCTAGTAATAACAGGAATTTTATTCTGAGAAAGAAAATAGCATTGTAAAGCTGAATACTTTGCAATAGTCTGGTTATGTATGGGAAAAGAGACAGCTACCTACCTGGTTTTTGGTGGCTAAGTAAAGTGCTGTACTCTACTTCAAGAGAAGTAATTAAAAGTATTACGCACAATAGACTCAACATCTACTGATAAGTCTAAATCAATGCCATGCTGGAATACAGTTGTGCAACACTTTAGCAGAGCATCTTACTGCAACTTATTTAAGTTGCTTTTCAAATGAGTGAAAACGTTACTCCCAGAACCTCTACCAACTCCACCAAAATTACTGCTGGTATTATCACGTTTACTCTCTATCCCTTTAAGTTTAGGAGTTGTTTCAGAAGTCCCATTAATAACACTTTAACTCAATTACTTTAGTTTGCACACCCCCAAAACTGGCATCAAAATATTGTATTAAAACCGGAAACATTTTCATAGACTCATTATTTGATCCATCTATGGAGACCCAAAAACAAGACATGCCCCCTAACACTTCAATAGTAACATCAACTGAATGTGGAGAAAGAACTGAATCGGTAATATATTTAGTGTTGGTTTGAGCACAAGACATGTTTTTTTGCTATGGTTGAATCTTTAAATAACACTTTGTTCAATTTAGTAGAAAAATCTCTTGATTTAAAACTATGACGGTGCTTAACTGTGTGGAATGCAAGAGTTCCTTCAGCGGAATGTAGGTAATCATTATTTTTGGAATTGCTTTTCACAAAAAAAGTTGTGTATTTTGCATGAAGTGGAAGCACTTTGTAGATACGTACTCTACTTTGCAGTCTTTGTATGAGCCTCAAGAACTATGGCTCCTGAAAAGAAAAAAAACTTTTACAATTTCATTTAGTCATATTTTTATAAATTGTTAGTCCTGCCTGAAAAACATTGTGATAATATAAAAACATGTCAAAATATTCAATAAAGTGTTAACCTGCAGCTATATCAATTTTATACGTTAATATTAGTTTAATAATATAAAACAGTAAGCCTACGGTACTTTGCTGACTCAACGGAAACAAACGTCACTGTAGGGCACACCAAACACTCTGTTTCGCTTGCATTTCTTCCAGTTTTAAAGCAATTGAAGTTTTTAGCTAGGTAGTTCTTCATTAAATGTGCATTTTATTTTTGCCATTTTATAAAACTAAAAGAAAACAAACACCAACTCAAAACGATCACCGTCACGTCACTTATATATATATATATATATATATATATATATATATATATATATATATATATAACATAGAGTTAAATTAAATTAACATGTTTTAAAAATATCAAATCGATATAATGGAAATAAAAGACAAAAGGTTTTAATGGTTTATTATTATATGCGAATTAATAACTACAAGTCCACGAATACGTACCTACCATTGTAGATCTGATTTTATGATGTCATCCTATAAGAGTAATAATACATTTAAAAATCTTTATTGGCTTTTTTTTGTTAGCAATATCAAGTAAAAAGGTATATTAAAAAATAATAGGCATACTGCTGCCCGTATTCACCTTTCACTAAACTGTTTTTTATGGAAAGCAGTTATGAATTGGAAAGTAACAATCACCCGTCAACATCGTGTTAATTAATGTGTTTAATACATTTAAAAATCTTTATCCACATTTTTGTTAGCAATATCAAGTAAAATATATATATTAAAAATAGTACACACACCTTCAGATGTGTATTATTTCGACTGTTCTAATAATAACCATATATTAAACTGAAATATTTTTATACAACGTATCTATACGTAGCCTCACTAAACACGTTTACTACTTATGAATGGTTGGATATAAACTGGCTATTGCTTTCCCATCATTATCTAATTTAGAATGTAATACACACACCTGATTACTGCAACTCGTATTTAGCATTTATATTGTACTTATAAATTTGCATTCAATATAAAAAAAACGACGATAACATGCTTAAAAAAAGGATTTTCACTTTGATCGTGTAAAAGCCGGACTTCATCAGTTTTTTATATTGTGTACAAACAAAATATCACCTTGGTGTTATAAATAAATAACAGTCTTCAAACTGTGTTTTTATATTGTACGTACATATAAATTGCTTTAAATAAACGAGTACCTAATTAAGTAAGCAATCAATTAACATTGTCTAGTTTTACAATGTGATTTTTGTAATAGGATTTATTATAAAGAGGTTGCATAATTATCCTCTGTCGTAAAAATTGTAATCTGATAAAGAACAAAGGCATGTAAAATGATGATGACAAGTGCTTTTCATAATAAAAAGATTTATTTTAATTTCATTTAATCTGCTCACATGTATCATATAGGTAAAATTTCGCGACGGGAGGCTTTCGTCGAATACTGTTTCGGCGATCCCCACGCCAACCCTCTCCGAACATAACCGAGATTGTAAGACAGGTGTAGGGCGTCGCAACTTGTTCTCGGGTCTTCGCCTCTTGTCACAATCGCAACTTGTTCGTGGGCCTTCGTGTATTGTCGTGATACCCTTGGCGGAAAATTTGAATTTGTATTATAATAACAGGCCTAATGCTAACTTGTAAGACAGGTGTAGGGTTGCGCAACTTGTTCTCGGGGCTTTGCCCCTTGTCGAGGTCCCATTGGCGGAAAATTTGAATTTGTATTTGTATTTAAGTCTCTGCAGGTTATGGCTGGAAATACGAATTTGTATTATAATAAGGGTATAATGCTAACTTGTAAGATAGATGTAGGGCTTAGCAACTTACTTTCAGACCCTCACCCCTAGACCAAAAATTTGAATTTGTTTGTGGCGCTATCTATGAGGGGAAATTTAAAATTGTATTATAATAATAAGGCGGTCTAATGCTAACTTATAAGATAGACATAGGGCTTCGCAACTTGCCTTCGTGTCTTAGCCCCTGGTCCCTTGGCGTGAAATTTAAATTTGGATTTGTACTTAAGTGTTTACATTCTGATTACTTATTGCGAGACGTTTGAACTTGTATTTTAATAAGGGGCCAATTGCTAACTTATAAGACAAACATAGCAACCTGTGTTAGAGTCTGCGCTAACCTTCGCGGCCCCTTGTTGGGAAATTTGAATTTGTGTGGTCATCTAGTTGTGTATGGACTAATGAATATTTTCTGTAATAAAGGTGGCACCATCTAGCGTTATATTTTTAGGACTAATCAGGGTTTTATTTGTGGCACTATTTAGTGTATATTTTTAAACTAGCGGATGTTTTCTGTAATAGAGGCGGCGCCGCCTAGCGGTATATGTCTAGGACTAATTAGCGTTGTTTGTGGTGCCGTCTACCGGTGTAAAAACGAATGAATGTTTTCTGTAATAGAGCTTGATCGTGTTCGTTTCTCCCTCGTCTCTTTCTCAAACATACAATCAATTAATCAAATCAAATCAATTAAGCAAATCAATTCCAAACAAATCACGATCGATCAAATCAAACTATCAGATCAATCAATCTCAATCAATCAACCAAATCAATCTCAATCAATCAAATCATATTTTACAGCCTGCGAAAACTAGCTTACAGCTCAAAAATACTGATTGGACTAACTTACACTTTGCTAAATCCAACCAACCACAATTCAAAAATACCAAACTGATTTAACTTAATCATCCAAATCAGCTCTCAATCCAAAAAATAGCAGTATGATTGAACTCAAAGAGTGCAAAATAAAGCCAATCTCACATTTATTGTAGTTACCCATCTAACTGCCCTTTCGCACTAACTTGAGCATTGTTAGTACAGGTTCAAGCATCGTTAGAAAAAACAAGTTTATTAACAAAAATTGAAGGAAAGCTTAGCGTTTGAAAATATATTGTTATTATAAACAGCAATACATCATTTATTTAATCACATCTTTTATCGGTCTTCTTCTTCTTCTTGAACCGTGATTCGTCGCTATCATCATCACGGTTATGAGACTCGTCCTTCTCCTCTACCTCACCGATCTTCTTCTTCTTCTTCTGTGAATCATCACAATCACCTTGGGTGTGAGATACATTCAGCTCATCCACGTCCATCTTGAACGGTTATGTTGTAACAGTTATTAACAAGTCAGTAAAATCTATAATGTCCGCCGATGTTGGCTCATAAACAAGAGAATGCATTATAATAATGCTCACTCGATGACGGTTACCCTTTAAAGAGCGAAACGCGCGAGAAACGAGAATCCTGCTGGCCTTGGGTCTTGTGCGCGGGCGCACTCGTTGGTGTTCGTTTGGAGTAGGGGTCGCCGAAACAGCCTTCGCAGCCGTCTTAGGAGAAAATACCTCAGTCAAAAAAGGAGTTTAGATTTATAAAGATCCCCCAGGGAAGGTATTAGAGTGTGGTTAGGTCAATACTCGCGCCTCGAAGGAGGGCGAGACCCTAACAGAGGTTCCTATGTTTGTCTTATGAGTTAACAATAGGCCCTTTATTAGAATACAAGTATAAATTTCTCGTAAAAAGTAATTAGAATGTAAACACTTAAACGCAAATCCAAATTTATATTTCCCGCCAAGGGACCAGGGCTAAGACCCGAAGGCAAGTTGCGAAGCCCTATGTCTGTCTTATAAGTTAGCATTAGACCGCCTTATTATTATAATACAATTTCAAATTTCCCCCTATAGATAGCGCCACAAACAAATTCAAATTTGTGGTCTCGGGGTGAGCGCCTGAAGGTAAGTTGCTAAGCCCTACATCCGTCTTACAAGTTAGCATTATACCCTTATTATAATACAAATTCATATTTCCAGACATAACCTGTAGATACTTAAATACAAATACAAATCCAAATTTACCGACAAGGGGCAAAACCCCGAGAGCAAGTTGCGCAATCCTACACCTGTCTTACAAGTTAGCATTAGGCCCCTTATTATAATACAAGTTCAAATTTTCCGCCAAGGGTACCTAGACAATACACGAAGGCCCACGAATAAGTTGCGATCACGACAAGAGGCGAAGACCCGAGAACAAGTTGCGACGCCCTACACCTGTCTTACAATCTCGGTTATGTTCGGGGAGGGTTCGTGTGTGGATCGCCGAAACATTATTCGCCGTAAGCCCCGCGTCGCGAAATTTTACCTATGTGATACATGTGAACAGATTAAATGAAATTAGAATAAATCTTTTTATTATGAGAAGCACTTGTCATCATCACCTTTACATGCCTTTGTTCTTTATTAGAATACAGTTTTTATGACAGAGGATAATTATGCGACCTCTTTATAATAAATCCTATTACAAAAATCACATTGTAAAACTAGAAAATGTTAATTGATTGCTTACTTAATTAGGTACTCGTTTATTTAAAGCAATTTGTATGTAAATACAATATAAAAACACAGTTTGAAGACTGTTATTTATTTATAACACCAAGGTGATATTTTGTTTGTACACAATATAGAAAACTGATGAAGTCTGGCTTTTACACGATCAAAGTGAAAATCATTTTTTTTAAAGCATGTTATCGTCGTTTGTTTTATTTTGAATGTAAATTTATAAGTACAGTATAAATGCTAAATACGAGTTGCAGTAATCAGGTACGTGTATTACATTCTAAATTAGGTAATGATGGGAAAGCAATAGCCAGTTTATATCCAAATATTCATATGTAGAAACCGTGTTTAGTGAGGCTACGTATGGATACGTTGTATAAAAAATATTTCAGTTCAACATATGGTTATTATTAGAACAGTCGAAATAATACACATCTGAAGGTATGTGTATTTGTAATATTATATATATATATATATATATATATATATATATATATATATATATATTACATGATATTGCTAACAAAAATGTCAATAAAGATTTTTAAATGTATTAAACGCATTAATTAAAACGATGTTGACGGGTGATTGTTACTTTCCAATCCATAACTGCTAATTCCATAAAAAAAACAGTTTAGCGAAAGGTGAATACGGGCAGCAGTAAGTGTGATAGAGATAATTAGGTGTACATTCTAAAATTACTTACTTAATGAACGGAAAACCAATAGCCAGTTTTATAACAACTATCCATAAGTAAAAACACAAAACGTTTAGTGAGCTGTATAAAATATTTCAATATGTAGTTTAGTTCTCCAACGCAGTTATTATTAGAACAGTGGAAAGAAAAACACATCTGAAGGTATGCGTATTATTTTTTAATATATGTCTTTACTTGATATTGCTAACAAAAAAAGCCAATACAGATTTTTAAATGTATTATTACTCTTATAAGATGACATCATAAAATCAGATCTACAATATCAGGTACGTATTCATGGACTTTAAACTTGTAGTTATTAATTCGCATATAATAATAAACCATTAAAACCTTTTGTCTTTTATTTCCATTATATCAATTTGATATTTTTAAAACATGTTAATTTAATTTAACTCTATGTTATATATATATATATATATATATATATATATATATATATATATATATATACATATAGTAATTATTACTTTCCAGTCCTTTTAATGAGGTTTTTATAACTGTTAATGTTGAACTGTGGCTGATTTTGAGCAAGCAAACTGTAATTAATTAAACCGAATTAGTTTTGAACTGTAAGCTGGTTTCCGCAAACTGTAAGACATGATTTATAGATTTTGGTTGATTGAGATTCATCAGTTTGATTTGATCGAGCATGATTTGTTTGAGATTGATTGATTAATTAATTAATTGATTTGTTTGTGTGTGAGAAAGAGCCGAAAGAGAGAGAGATAGAGAAACGGATAAACGAAAGAGAGAAAGACTTCTATTACAGAAAACACTCGCTAGTCTATACACAACTAGATGGCGCTAAAAAACCTATTTTAACTCAAAGGGGACCAGAGTGTTGACCCTTACACAAGTCCTGTCTTAAAGTTAGCATTAGGGCCGCCTTATTAGAATACAAATTTTTATGACGGGGGCGAAGGTCTACACCTGTCTCATAAGATTAGGTTAGAACCCACATACAATTGCACCAAGGGGGCCACGATAGGGGCCAAGTCCCAAGAGCTAGTTTCTACACTTGCCTTATAAGGTTAGAGCCCCATACCATTTCCAACCAGGGGGCCGCGACAGGGGCGTAAGCCCGAGAACAAGTTTTGAAGATCTACACGTGTCTTACAAGTTAGCATTAGGGTCCCTTATTAGAATACAAATTCAAATTTCCCATCACCAATCAGAATGCAGACTTAGTCCTACAATCAGAGCACAGCGGCTGAGTGGTGGGTTAAGGACCAATCAGAAGTCAGAGAGGTGGCTGCACGCACGAGCAATCGGGTAAAAGGTGGGGCGTGGCCTAGTTTTAACTTCCCCAATCAGAACACTGCATGTACGCGCAATTGCCTAACCTCCAAGGGGTATATAGCCAAAAAGGCCCTTAAACTGCCAAAAGGACCTTAATTAGGGGATCAACTCCGCCGAAGGGTTGAAAAAGGCCCCCGAAAAGAAGCCAATCCCACCCTCCAAATATACGCCTCCCTCGTAGGTGAGTGCAAAAAGTGGAGGAAAAGGTGTCCCGGGGGTGGGGCTTGTGACGTAAAAAAAGTGGAGGGGATAGTGTCTGTGTACTACTGACAACGACACAACAGCTGACAAGGATAACAAACGATATAACACAAAACTTGAACAACAATAATGGTTGTAGTAATGGTATTACTATATATACAAAAAGCATTTGACACAGTATGGATAGATGGATTAATCTATAAAATGATAAAAATGAAATTCCCACAAATTTAATTAGGTTAGAGCACTCATATTTAATAAATCGTGAATTGACCGTGAAAATTAAGAACAAAAACAGTGACATAAAAACCATAAATGCAGGTGCACCTCAAGGATCAGCGCTTGGACCGCGGCTATTCAACCTCTATATGAATGATATCCTCGAATTCAAACAAAAAAAAATGCACTTTACGCGGATCATACTGCTATTTACGCCCACTCTTTCGCCGCAGAAATCGCAGCCAGACAGCTTAAAATTCATTTTAACATGCTCACCAAATACTACGCTAAATGGAAAATTACAATAAATCCGGAAAAAACAGAACTTATTATCATCACGAAAAAATTTACCAACAATAGAATATTCACACCAATTAAAATAAACAGTCATCCTATTATTCCTTCTAATAATGTGAAATATCTCGGCGTTCACCTAGACAAAAGATTAAACAGCACATACCCAAAACCATACAAAGAGCACACAAGACCGTTCGAACTCTATATGCTCTCCTATCAAAAAATGCATCTACTAACAAACAGAACAAGAAGCTGATATACACAAGTACAATCCGCACGATATTAACATATGCAGCGCCAATATGGTGTGGAATTTCAAACACCGCAATCAAACCTCTACAAATAATGAAAATAAATAATGCCTTCGACTAGTAAACAACGCCGACCGATGCACTAAATTAAAAGATCTACACGAACAATCACAAATTGAAACCATACCGAACAGTACAAACTTTTTATGAAAACAGTTGGATGTCAACCCCCTAACGAAATATCTAACAAAAACTAGAAGACAATCTACCATACCGATTAAAACGTAAATTACTCTACCAAAAATTACCGATATTGGAGCAACAGTAAATATAAAAGTACTAACGATCCTTGCGTGTAAAGTAACTGTAGACGTTATTCAAATTATCTTTAGCAGGTTTTGTACTTTATTTTTTTCACTATCAACACGTTATATTGTCTATTAATAATTATGTTATGATTTTATTACAAAAATTCATTAGGAGAATCTCATTTCATTGTAGCAAATCTCTGAAGATATGGCTGCTAATAGATTTTTAAGTATAAACAATGGTACAGATTGTACGTTTACAATTAATAATAATAAATAATTAAGTTAATGTTATGGTGATAGACACTTTTAACAATATCAACATTTACTTCCCTAGGGAAATAATATTAGGTATATCCCTGTTATCATGCCAACTTGTAAAGATTGTGTAAATTTAAGCTACTTCCCTAGAACGACATATTGTAAGTGCTACCTACTGATCGATAGTGAAAAAAATTATTTCTCTCCGTCACATGTTTATAACATGAGCGCCCACGCGATATTAATAATTTAAACAGAAATTATGCTAATCTACTAGAATTGTTTAAATCAAAACATTTTTGTAATCTAGGTATCTAAGTAATTAATTATTTCTCATCCATTTTCAGTTTGGCCCTTATGGTAATGCCCTGTCAGTGGGCACATTTGTGAATAGGTTTACGAGCATTTCTTCGTGGTTGGGTTGGAAGTTTCTACGTATTGTTGGCCATAGACTCGGTTTTTCCCGATAAGGGCCTGATGATGTCTAGCGGATAGTGTGCTAATGGATGACAAGGAGAATTGCTCGAGCTCACAATAGGGCTCATAGGATATCCTTTCTTGTGAATCTTTGGTAGGCTGTACAGATGTGGAGGTTTGCTGTAGTCTGAGGTGAATTTAGTTCTCTGGTAATCGGAAAAGCCTCCTCGTGTTTTGCCAGCGTCTCATATATCCGTCTTTCGATTTGTGGTGTGGCATCTTTTGGTATTTGTTTCTACTCGGCCCGCGCAGTAGTTGTTAAATCTTACTGTTGTAAGTCTCTACATCCAAGACCACAGTCGCGTTTCCTTTGTCTGTTGGGAGAGTCTTGATCCATGGGTCACTCTTAAGGGAAATGACCGCTTTCCTTTCTAGGTTAAAGAGGTTAGGTTTAGTTTGCCTAGATAAATCTAGGACTGATCTAACCTTACTTCCTTATTATGCGGTTTCTTCAGAAACTAATTTCATACCTGTTTCCTTAACTGCGGTTACTAGTAGATTTAATTACGTAATTTATTATATTCAAAGCTATAAAGCAATATTTGGCTAAGTCTAGTAATAATCTAATTTAAAATGCATTTATTCCACATATTTAGCTAAATATGTGATTACTTCACTAGACTTGAATATAACAAGAAACTTTGATATTAATATTAACATTTTTCTCGCAAGCATTTCTTATACACGTGTCCCAGATAACATTTCCAGCATGGGGATCTCGACTTATGGCAAGAAAAAGAAAAATGTCAAATTTCTTTTTCTTGTAATATCTTTTTTGTTATATTAGACATATAAATTTTATTTGCACTTTCTTAAGATATTTTTTATGCAGAATTTAAATATCAATTTGGATTTTTTTTGCACTTTCTATTTTTTAGTTTCAACCCCTAAATTAAATTTTTCTTATGGAACGACAAGTCGGCTTTGAAATAATTGATCGTGTTTTTTATCCTCTTTACAATGATATAGCACATGTACTATCTATTTTTAAAAACAACAAAGAAAATTTAAAAAAATGTATTTTATTAAAGACTCTAACAATAAGTTAATGCTACCAAATGCTGCAAGAACAGCTTCACGAAGATCTTCGGCATTCTCAAATGTTTGCACGTACACTCGATTTTTTACGTAGCCCCAAAGGAAAATGTCCAAGGGCGTTAAGTCTGGAGATCTGGGTGGCCATAAAATCGGCCCTCGATTACCAATCCATGAATTTGGAAGCCGATTATTAAGATATTCTCTGATGATGTTTGAATTGTGGGGTGGGGCGCCATCTTGTTGGAAGCAGATATTAATATTCTCAATCAGTGGTAAATCATAAAGTTTATTTTCTAAACCAGTTTGTAGTAAATTCAAATACCTTTCACTATTTAATGTTTCGTTAAAAAATATGGGCACAATAAGTTTAGCGCCTAAAATGCCACACCAGACGTTAAAACCAAATCTCACTTGATGCCGACTTTCCTTAACAACGTGAGGATTTTCACGATCCCAAAAGTGAACATCGTGTCGATTGAAAATGCCATTATATGTAAATCTGCTTTCGTCAGACCACAAAATCGAAGCTGGAAAATTATCGTTATTCTCACATTGATTAACATACCATTGACAAAATTGTAATCTTCTCCCCTGATCTCCATCTCTAAGTCCCTGCAGAATGGTGTACTTATACGGATGATACCTGTGACGTTTTAAAATTCTCTGTGATGTAGTTTTCGAAATACCAGTGTTATGTTCAATTTCTCTAACACATGTTGAAGAATTTTCAATAACTGATTGTAATACATTTAGTTCTGCATCTTCATTCCGTAATTTCGGATTTCTAGTAGGTTTTGAAAATGAACCATATTCTTTTAAATTAATTACCAAATTTCCGTACGTACGAGCACTGGGCTGCCTTCTTTCAGAATACAGCCTCAAGTACATCCGTTCAGCTTCTATACTGTTTTTATGAGACAAGATGTAACAACTCAACATATCAAACTTTTCAGTATTAGTAAATAAAGCCATGTTTGGCACAAAAATATTCTGCAACGAATAATTTTTAAGTGACATTAAATTCGATTGTGTTTTTATGTTTCACGGCCTACTTATTGTCTTTAATAAAATACATTTTTTTAAATTTTCTTTATTGTTTTTAAAAATAGATAGTACATGTGCTATATCATTGTAAAGAGGATAAAAAAACACGATCAATTATTTTAAAGCCGACTTGTCGTTCCATAAGAAAAATTCAATTTAGGGGTTGAAACTAAAAAAAAATCCAAATTGATATTTAAATTCTGCATAAAAAATATCTTAAGAAAGTGCAAATAAAATTTATATGTCTAATATAACAAAAAAGATATTACAAGAAAAAGAAATTTGACATTTTTCTTTTTCTTGCCATAAGTCTTAAAATACATGGAAATTCGGAAATTGGAGTGTCCTATAATTTCACTAATCCTTAGGAGTAATTCATCTAATTTAACCAAATCTGTATCTTTTATAATAAGCGAGATCCCCATGCTGGAAATGTTATCTGGGACACGTTGTATATAAATAAGATATTATTATCTACACTTACAATATAACAATGTAATTAAATTAAACAAATATAACAATATACGTTTATTTTCTTAGAATAAAATGTTGCAGATAATTTTAGTGTAGGTTATACTTTATTGTGAGTAAAAACCGGCGTTCTTCATAACCACAAGGGTCGGACCTTTCACTTGCGCAGTATATCTCCTCTAAATATGGGCTGAAAACTAACGGAAAAAAAGTTGGAAGTGGGTGATTTTTCTGTTTTTTTTTTACTTAAATACGTCGATAACTTTTTGTGGAAGCATTTTTTCAAATTCAAGGACAAATGCTGTTTATTTTGGTTGTTTTTATTAAAAAAGGTTTCATGAGAGTAGTGATATAGGGTAGGTTCTGGACCAGTTCAAGGTTACTCGCCTATTGCTTTATATGTGGAGAATATGTCGAATTTTCATGTAAATCATAAGTGTGTGAGTGAGAGAGAGAATGTTTGGAGAGAGAGACAATGTTTGTAGCCAGTTCAAACTTTTGCCGGGAAATTTGTTCAAGGTGATCTAAAAATAGATGTGTCAGGGTCATCATCATCATAATGCAATTCTTAGAAATCTAAAAATAAAATCAGTTCATGTCAAGGTCATCTGTAGTGAGAGAGAGAGAATGTTTGGAGCTCTTGGAGCCAGTTCAAACTTTTGGTGGGAAATTTGTTCAAGGTGATCTAATAATAGATACGTCAAAGTCACCATCATCGTAATGCAATTCTTAGAAATCTAAAAATAGAATCAGTTCATGTCAAGGTCATCTGGAGTGAGAGAGAAATGTTTGGCGCCAAGTGACGATTAGGAGAGTATAAAATCACTATAACTTTTTTGTGCTACGGTGTATGTCATTTTGGGCTTGATAAATGTGTTTCCATATCTTTTCCAGTTAAGAAAGGTATACTTTATTGAAACCGCTAGAAGCAACCCCTTCCGAAAAAATCGCATCTAAAGCTGATGACGCATGTAAATTGGCAAAGTGAGTCGAAAGCTATTACAAGGTATTGCAATTTTTATTTTCTTGCTAAACAAGACAGTCGAAAAAAATCGAAAAAAATAAGTTGCGTTATTTGATGTTTTACGACTCCGAACCCGAAAAACAACATTTTAGAAATTTTTCAAAATGTCTGTCTGTGTGTGTGTGTCTGTGGTCACTCGCCAGCCGAAAGTATACGGACGATTTTGATGAAATTCGGAATGAAGGCCTACGAGACAATTATGTTAACAAAACAAGCTTTTAAACGCAATAGGTATACAGGGGGTAAAAATAAGGGTGTTACTTTGGGGGCAAATTTTCAAATTTTAACATGGAGGATTGAAATTCAGGTCATCAATAACTCGCATGAAATACATTTTTTTGCAATTTGTTAAAGCTTTCAAAATTGAATATGGCCGCAGTTATAGTCACATATATATTTTTGTCAAAAATTTATATATACCGTTCAAGATATAAAAGAATAGGAAATTGATATACGTAGTTAAATAAAGGTTCTTTAAAGAGATTTCTTTACGTAATAAATTATGGTATAAATTTCCCTACATTTAAGGGTACAAACTTAAGCAACTATTCGAAATTGATTTATTCAAAATTTTATTCAAGCATTGTTTTTGTTTTTTTACACTCTTATGATTGCAACTAACTTGCTCCTTTTAAAGCTACTAGTATAGGAGATATGAATTTTCAAATATTTAATATTTCTAACTATTATGGTTACAAACTTGGGATTTGGGAAATAAACTTTGTTCATTTGCGCTAACGAAATGATATCATCCTGATAAAAACACTACTTCCGGTTTTTCCGGAAATTGAAATCATTCCTATTATTGCTGATATAACATACACATATTCTTACTTTACTTGAAAGGGATCGAAATTTGCTTTAAAATGATATGAAACAGTCCATAGTTATCTTGAACGATAAGGGAGATATCTATTTTTAACTTTTAACCTACACATACATATACAGGTATACAAGGTTATGCAATCGACTTTTTTTTCACTATCGCTAAATCGACTTATTAGCTCACTTTACAACTGTTGGCCAAGTTTCGTCAAGATCGGCCATGATGCCTGAATGTCTCGAAGCGGGGGCCAGTGTTTGGTTTTTATTAAATATTTCTAAAAGAGCTGAATATTTCAAAGAATTAAAAATACCCCATATATATTTTAGTATTTTGCAAGAAAGTCCTGTAATACACTAGATTTCACCTAGTTTTTAAAGAATTTGGCAAACCTAAAATATTTTTTCTTGTTTTTATGATTTGACTTCCTTGTTTTTAAGGATAGAAAATAAGATAGAAGCAATTTTAACACAAACATGAAACTGAAAACTTAAATGCAAATAAAAATATATGCATAAAACTGTTCAAAAGGCTCGCCGTTTTCATGCATGCAAAGATTTACACGACTTAGAAAATTAAAATTCACCCTTTGCATAATTTCTTCATTATCTCGAAAATTATTTGCTGCATCCTGAATACACTGCCACAGTCATTTTCTACTGGAGTCATGTAAACCACGGACTAAATATGTCCGCATAAAAAAATCCAATGGATTTAAGTCGGGAGAACGTGGTGGAGCATCATTACCTGTAACCTATCCATTTGTTTCGGTACTGTTGATTTAAGTAATTTCGAACAGGTAATGAAAAATGTGGTGGAGCCCCATCGTGCGTAAACCACATATCTCTCGGAACTTATAGAGGTAAATCCTCCAGTAAATATGGCAACGTATTTTGAAGATATTTCAGGTAAATTTCACCGGTTAATCTTTGCGCTAAAATTATAGGGCCAACAACAATATTTCCTATTAACCCTGCCCACATATTAATTTTAAATTCATGTTGAAAATGTCTAACTTTGATTGCATGCGGATTTTCGTTTGCATAAACGTGTTCGTTATGCAAATTAGTTAGCTCTTTTTTTGCGAAACACGCTTCGTCGGTGAACAAAATGTTTCTTGGAAAGTTAAAATCAATTTCTCTTTGCAAATTGATTAAGCGACAAAAAAACTACTCGCACTTCAGGATCATGGGGTAGGATGTCTTGAACTGGCTGCTTGTGGTATGGGTGTAGCAGCTGTTCTCTAAGTGTTTTATTAATGGTAGTTTTAGATACTCTTATTTCTCTACTTAATCGTCTTGTACGTAGTTTCGGATCTTCTCCAATAGGTTCTAAAATGTCTTCCTCAATTTCAGGAATTCTTACAGAACGCGGGTTAATACTGATTTTTTTAATTTTGAAACTTACTTTTCATAATCAGCGGTTTCGGCAGCTATGCGACCGGTTTCTCGAAGACGTCTCTCTACTGCACCAAACGTTGGATGACTTGGTGTATGACGATTTGGAAACCTTTCAGAGTAAACTCTGACATGTTCTCGGCTATTTCCATGAATAAACCAAAAACCAATAACATACCTGTATATTGCCATGACGAAAATTTAAGTTTAGTAATTATTAATTATTAAAAAAATTTAGTAGTGAAAGTTATTTAAATGTGACACTCACTGGGGCACAAAAAAGTTATAGTGATTTTAACGTCTCCTAATCGTCGCTTGTGACGCCCTTTTGAGGTGTACTCTATGCGGAAGAGCTTTGTAGAGACCTTTCTGGGACACCTTGTGTATTACATCAATGGTAATTCAGTAACTGTTTTATCATTTAAATTACTATCTATTTGGTCACTTAATACTCTACATATTGGGACTAAAACTACGACTTTACTTCCTTTATATATATATATATATATATATATATATATATATATATATATATATATATATATATATATATATATATATATATATATTGTAATGCTCATAAATATCAATCGGGATTGAGTTCAATTTGATTTGTTGGAAAAATAAATATATGTAATTTATTCTTTGATATGTATTTAATATTTTTATATATGAATTTAATTGCATTCAGAAGTACAAATGGAATTATGAAATGGTTCTTTATTATGTAAACTCCACGTTATATTAAATAGCTTGTACAATAACGCATGTGTAGCGTTTTAACTGAAATTAACTCACAAACTGTCAAAATTGTTAACTGGGAAATTCTTAAAAATGTGATCTTAATAATTTTGTAATTGAAATTAAAATGTTGAAAGAAGACCAAAATTTTAATTGTTTTACAGATGTTTACACCGTTCTTGCATAAACATTTACACCTATACATAAAATACAAATGCAGGAAATCACACAAATAATGAATACAAATTGAAGGGTTATTATAAAATTTAACTCACATATGTATCGGCATATTTTCAAAAAGATGTGTTCATTCAGCTGGTTACAGATACAAACTTCGTAGGCTCCTTCCCGTATCTGATCGATGTTATTGATTTGCTGTTCCAATTGCTGCGGCATGCACCTCCAAACTTCTATCAACGTACCTCGGATAAATGGTTGCTTTTCTAGTGGTAATCGTTACTTATATTTGCTTATATGTCTTCAATCAAGCACTGAGTTATTTATTATAATTTATTTAACTGTTGTTCTAAAAATGTTTAAATAATTTTCGGTTTAAATATTATTTAAGGTTGTAGATTTTTTTTAATTCTATTCTAATTTCACTTATGTTTTTACAAATAAACATCAATTCAAAAAAATTGAATAATTTTTATTTACGACAACATAACCAATACAAAAATACAACAACCGAATTTTAAAAACGTTAAACTTGAATCGTAACAAACTTTACTATTAAGGAAATTTATCGGTAACCTAACTTTGTTTAAGATTGTAGGTTAAGAACCATTGTTTCTGAAATCTCGGCTCTTCACTAAACTCGTATCAAAATTTCCGAAAATAAACGTGGTTTGAAACTTACGTGTTAACACCAAACACAACACTTTGACCTTTTGTCATAAAAATTTAAACTTTGAGAAATAAATGGAAGAGAGATCTGTTCAGGATCAATTCCTTATATACTATCCTGTTAGCTACAAAAATTTCAATTTTTTTCTATCAATACAAACAAAGTAACCAAGTCTGTGATTGGTTTAAATAAATTTGAAAACCTATCTAAAATATAAATTATGCTATAACTTTCTTAATATGCCTCTGATTTAGATTTTAAAAACAGAACTGAAATCTGTTCATGATTCCGCATAAATTGATACGATTTGACTTATTCTAATCTAAATTTACTTATATCTAAAAAATCTTACTTTCTACACTTAAACTAAATACATATTCGTGATCTGCACGAAAGTTTGAATTGGAAAATATTTGTTTAAACTCCAATATCTTAAATTTAAAGGAAAATTCTTTTTCTCATAGGAAATTTGTGTAGTTAACCCCATTTTTATAATTTTATGTTTAAATGACTTGTACAAAGTAAATTACTACATGGAAATGAGGAAAACCTTCTATTAATTACACTAATAATTTATTCTAAGCTCAACTTATTCTATAAAACTATAAATTTGCAAAAAAACCTTAAATTTAAAACTTAACCTAACTTTATTTAAATGTTCATATAATTTGCGTATCTGACGTCCAAATTATCCAAAATGTTACTCTCACAATTTATTAAATCTGTCTTTAACATTCACAGTGTTCATTTTTATTGTAACGTTTAAATTTTTGTCACTTCAACAATCCATGTTGTTAAACACATTTCTTTAAAAATCTTACACAATATGTATTTGCATGTAAAATATCTATATGTTAAATTGTTGTTTATATCGAGCTTAATGTTTACTATGCACTACTTCTTCTGTTGCACTTTTATACTCACTAATATTGTGAGTATTAACTAAATCATGTCCGTACCGTAACCCTTTCTTAAATTTTCAAATCTTTCCTGCATTTTACCTCGCTTAAAACATGTTCCTAAATACAATCATAAATCTAAACTGTGTCCCTAAATATCTGTAAAATACCCAAATGCCAAAATACTTTATGTGAACTGTAAATTTAATGAAATATTTTCTACGAACTTAATCGTACTTACAAATATAACTTCATCTAACCTTCCTGACATGTTTCTTACATAGCACAATGCTTTTTATGATTGAACCAACTTGTACAAATCTTATTAAGCCTGTTTCATCAAATCAAATCAATTTCTTTCATTTGTTTACTATAATACTTCAAATAAATGCATTGTAAATATACTGTAATTGATCTTAAATTGTCCAATATAAAATTACAAGTTTATACTCTCAATTCCTGTCTTAATCTTATATCTAACCATCTCAAAATATATATATATATATATATATATATATATATATATATATATATATGTAAATTACTATAGCTAACTTTCTGTCGATATCATTATATTACATTATATTATTGGATGTATAATGCCAAATTTTTAGTTACAGGCTAAAAGAAATCCTATTATGCAGTTGATTTGCCAAGCAATATCTCTTATCCAAGCGGCACACACTTCAACTCGTTTCCGAAGTATACCATTACAGTTTATTTTAAGAAAGTTTATAGAAGATTATTTTTTATATTGGGGTTCAGTGGTAACGAAAGCTTGCGTTCATTCTATTTTATGGTTAATTTGCCGAGAACCTATGGGAATTACTTTAGAGCAGGTAAACTATTGCTTTTTTAGACGTACACTTTTATTGCCAATTAGTAAGTAGGCATTTTAATTTTTGTCTGACCAATTCGAGTAAGAGAAAATAGAAGCTGGTTGGTTATAAAATTATTCAATTTGCTATGAAGGAAGAGAAAACTAGAAAGTGAAGGCGGATTCACATGAGAGCCTACTTAACGGGTGGTCTGAGCACACTTAGGGGGACATTCAGCTGGATTCCTAAAATATCGATTGTATGTTTTAATTGTACAACACGCTAACAACCAGTTCGGTCATTATACCGACAAAGACCAAAACACCGAACGAGATTTATGGCAATTAGTCTAATGTCCACAACGCCGACACTATATCTTAAAAGTCCAAAGCGCCGAACGCGACCAAATACCGATGACCGTTTTTCCTACTGCGCCCATTGTCCCGTTTGTTTGGAGCATTACGCCGAATGTGACCAAAACACCGACGACCATTCCGCCGAATGCTCCCATTATGCCGAATTTTAACGTTACACCATTATGCCGGCAATGACCGAAGCGCCAAATGATTAAAGCACCGAATGTTCAAAACGTCAAATGACCAAAGCGCCTAATAAACAAAGAGCTGAACGCATAAAACGCCGTCAAGATAATTTTATAAGTCCAAAGAGTCGAAACTAAAACAGAATTATCCTGTGTTATTGTTCATTGTTCGTGACGAAAGATTGAAAGTCATTAGAACTGGGACTAAGCATAATTATCATTTCCATCATCACAAATAGTAGCCACTATCAGAGCTAGAGAGTTCATATTGATGATTTTGCATCACCGTAAAAGTTTAAAAAGCGTTTTTATTGTTCAGAATCCACCCGTAACTTGAAAAATAACTTTTTCTTTTCTTATGATTTTTTGAACAGTATTAACTTAATAATAACGAACAACGATTAGATAACGTATGATTAGCCAAAATAAAAAAATCAAACACAAATAACAAATTACCCATAATAAGCCTCTACTTAATTAATTGTTGCACTACAAATACGTAGGCGATCTGTTAACACACGGGCCATAATACGCAATACCAAGAATTTAATTTTACATAATAGTATGCAAACAAAAAGATTTTATGTAGTGGGCAAACGCTTGTATAAGTAAAGGCAAAATGCACCTACAGTGGATCCAGACTTTTAATATTGCACGACTGCACCACTGTGCACAACCATTAATTATTTTGGATATGCAGACGTGTCAACAAACATTTTATTTTACCTATACCCATTCGTACTTAATTAACCACATTATGTAGTTAGAATGTTAGCTATAATCACATAAAATATATTATACTAAAATATAATATGTAAATACGTCAATGAAGTATACCTGCGTAACGCACTATACTTTTTCTTTTAGTAGATTTATTTTTAATTCTATCGATTTTTTCTAATTGCAATTTACAAAAAGAAAACTGGTGACGACATCTAGTCCTACATTATTAAGTTTTGGAGTTTTGGACCTATAGAATAATCGTGTCACCTTTTTTGAAATTTAGAGCTTTGGTCATTTGGGGCTTTGGTCATTCGCACTTTGATCATTCGGCGCTTCGGTCAGTGTCGGTGTAAAAACATTAAAATTCAGTAGAAGGGACACATTCGATGAAATAGTCGCCGGCGTTTTAGACATTTAAAATAATAGCATAGGCAATTTCCTAACTCTCGGTCGGCGTTTTGGTCTTTGTTGGAGTAACAGCTCAACTCTAAAATTCAGCAGAATGGCCGTAGTCGGCGAAATCGTCGTTGCTTATCCTTAAGGGGCCCAGCATCTTTAGTACATCATTTTAATCCAATATCCTTACATACCTAAGCTTGTCATCAATTTCAGTCTTGCATCTTCGGTTTAGCATCTAAAGTACTTAATTTTGAATCTACATCCATGGTCTGCATTATGGGCATATCATCTTGATCCAGCATTTCTTCTGGCAGGATCTCGAATCTGTATCTTAGAAATGCACCTAAGGGCCTTTTAGCAAATCTTAAAAACGGTTTCAGCATCTAAGGACTAAAACCCAGAATATTGGTCTCAGCATCAAGGGCTAACAAGAGTTTTACAAATAATTAAAACTAGCGTTGGGAGTTCCCATACTTTTTAGATAACGCAATACCTTGAAAAAACTCCAAGATCATACCTTGCACAGAACCCAAGATTATACCTTTACCTTATGATTCATCACTTAAACATTTTGAACTACGTAATATCTGAGAAAAGCTCAAAATCGCGCTTTTCACTTATGACTCATTATCGCACTATTACTTTTTTGGATTGTGCAATACCTTAAATGACTCATCTCACTACTTTCACTTATAATACCTATGATACTTAGAAACAACTCGGTTAAATCTTTCCCCCAAATTACGTTATACTTCTTTAAAAGGGGAAACAGAAAAAAGAAATTACTAAATTCTACGTTGGTTATTGACAGTACCCTGAAAAGAACTCCGTTAAACCCGCAAAATAGTTTAATATGAAATAAGTAAATTTATACTATATATATATATATATATATATATACATACAGGGTGGCCCAATAGTACGTGGGTGGAAGATTGTGGGTTTATTAAGGAATATTTCTAAAGTTTGTGTTGATGGGATGTAGTGGTGTTTCCTTAAGGCTACAAACCTAAAAGATTTTTACTTAAATTGCAAAGTTTATACAGGGTGATTTATATCAAAGTTGCATTTTTTTAAATAGAACCCCTTGTATATTATTGCATATTTGAATTCCTTGGTAAATTCTAGTGCGGCTTTATGTATTACACATGGTACCTAAAACTAATCGTTTAGTAGCAATTCGTCATTTTACTAAAAGTAATTGTGTAAAAAAAATTAAATATCGGTGTGATCAAAAACTTAGAAAGCCGTGATTCTGCGATGTTACTAGATATGAAATGTACTACCGTAGATCGGACGGTCAAATCCGAATTCTTCTTGTGTTTAGAGAAATTGCGTTGTCAATTTAGAGAATTTCAATCAATGGTAACTTGATTTTTTCAAATAGAACGGCCATTTTTTCATTTTTGCATCAAATGCGAATTTTTTTACTTTTCTAACGGTATAAATTTTTCGGTATCTATCTTCGGTAGATTTCTTTTAATTTCACAATTTTTGATTAATTTGCTGTATTTTGCAATTTTAGTTTGTATTATCTAGTAACCCGTGGAAAGTAAACAAAAATCGATTCACATTATAAAACATTATTTATTGCGTAGAAAATACATAAACACAAAAACAAAATTACGAGCTAAATTAGAAAATAAAATATAAAGAAGAATAATTAAAAACAAATTTCATCCTTAGCACATCCAACTACATCAAGAGTTCAAGGAGACCTGATTTTCAAAACAGGATTCATCTTTGCACTTGGGTAGAACAAAAGTTAAATGAAAACGTACAATTTTTGGATAAGATCATGTATACAGATGAGTGCACCTTCCACCGCAATTGTTAACCAGCCCAATTTTCATTACGATATTCTGAATTCGAGTTTATACTTGAATTTCCTGGATAATAAATTATTTGGACTGCTTGAAGATGTCCCGCTTGCTCAAATTAGGGACATGCGCACACCGGGTAGGGAGGAATGGACCAACACGATGGCCAGCGAGATTTCCAGATATTTCCCCGCTTGATTTCTTTTTGTGCGGGTACGTCGTGGAAAAAGTGTATGCTGAACTACCATCCACTGCGGAAGATATGAAAAATAGAAACCGAAACGTTTTTGCAACTATTAACCCAGTAATGTTAAATAGGGTTAAATGTTATTTTCGTCGTACAATTAAAAGTTACTTAGAACAAGGTGGTAGACATTTTGAACATTTATTAAAATTATTTTTATTTTTATTTTAGCTCGTAATTTTTACTCAGAAATTGTGAAATTACAAGAAATATAGCGAAGATAGATACAGACTAATTTATATCGTTAGAAAGGTGAAAAATTCCACATTTGATGCTAAATGAAAAAAAATGGCCGTTCTATTTGAAACAATCAAGTTACCATTGATTGAAATTTTCTAAATTGACAAAGTAATTTCTCTAAACACAAAAAGAATTCGGATTTGACCGTCCGGTCTACGCTAGTACATTTCATGTCTAGTAACATCGCAGAGTCACGGCCTTCTAAGTTTCGTGATCACGCCGATATTTAATTTTTTCACACATCTCCTTTTTGTAAAAATGACGAATTGCGGCTAAACGATTAGTTTTAGGTGCCATTTAAAAAATGCAACATTGATAAAAATCACCCTGTATAAACTGCGATTTAAGTGAAAATATTTTAGGTTTGTAGCCGTAAGGATACCCCACCACATCCCATCAACAGACTATTCCTTAATAAACACAATCTTCCACCCACGCTATATATATATATATATATATATATATATATATATATATATATATATATATATATATGTGTGTGTGTGTGTGTGTGTGTGGTGCGTGTGCGTGCGTGGTGCGTGCTGTGTGTTTGTGTGTGTGTGCGTGTCGTGGTGCGTGGTGTGGTGCTGCGTGCGTGCGCTGTGTGTGTGGTGTGTGTGAGTGTGAGTGTGAGTGATGTGAGTGTGAGTGTGAGGTGAGTGAGCGTGAGCGTGAACGTGAGCGTGAGCGTGTGTGTGGTGACGTGTGTGTGCGTGTGGTGTGGTGTGTGTGGTGTGTGTGTGTGTGTACATGTGAGTGTGAGTGTGAGTGTGAGTGTGAGTGTGAGTGTGAGTGTGAGTGAGCGTGAGCGTGAGCGTGTGCGTGTGCGTGTGCGTGTGCGTGTGCGCGTGTGTGTGTGTATGTGAGAGAGCGGTCAAATCGCATACCGTTTGAAAGGAACTTTCAAGTAAAATTCAGTTTATGTTGTTTAACGAATTGGAGAAGAAACAGCAAATATTCATTTTGAATTCAGTTGAAGTATTTTCTAATAAAATTTATTATAAATGACTCTTGTACTAGATGAACGTCTTAAACTTGAAACACGGTTACAACAATCGGATGTTACATTAAACACCATAAAACAATTCATTGTTCCCATGCTAACTGGATCTTCAGTTATACAGTTAATACCTACTCCCAATCTTTAATTAGAAAGCGAAGTTATATTGTAGAGACAACTATGGCAAGCGACATGTCGCTGAATTCTACTTGAAAATACCTTTCAAACGGTATGCGATTTGACCCCCCTTCCTATTTAAAAAAATCAAGTTGGCTGTGCAGCTCCCGACCTTGTCAGTTGTCAGTTAAAAAAATAACAAAACTGTGGAAATAATAGAAGGCTTTGTAAACAGCATCCATATTAAATAAATAAATATTATATATATATATATATATATATATATATATATATATATATATATATATATAACACACACACACATACATGTTTACAGCGTGTTCCAGGATTGATGTTACAAGATGTGTGATGCACCCAGCCCTGCTGGGTTTGAAAAGAATTTTAAGAATATTTTCAGTTTTTGAAAAACAAGTCGGCCTTGACAGTGAAGCGATAACTATTTTCTTTTAAGGTAGAGTACCCTTTTTCCATGATGCGGCAAAATTTTATTTAGAAAAGTTGTTCATAATCAGTAATTATGGCTTTATACAGAATTTCAGGAAGATCTTCCTACTTGATTAAACCGCTATTTTTAGATTAAACAGAATAAATTTATACTTATAATTACATCTTAAATATTTTATAAAATCAGCTAAAAATTACAAATTACGATTTTTATAGATTATTCGAATTTTAAAAAACATGTCATGAAATCAATACAGTTCTATAAATAAATATGACAGGTAAAGATTAATATCACAAGATATAAACAACAGAACTGGCAGAAGCAGAACAGTTGACAATGATGGGCAGAAGTAAAGCAGTTGTCAATGGTGGGTGCTTGTGGTTGGTGGCGGCACTGGAAGGGGAAGGCACCTGTGCCAACTTATTTTGTTTTGTCACTTGTCAGTGAATACTTGTAGTTTGGAATTGCAACGTAAGTGTTTTGTGCTGTTGATTACCTAGTTCATTTTGTGTTTATTTGAATATGTTGAATGCCAAGATGAAATAGTTTCTTGGTTTATTAAACTAAGACCTAGCTGTTAGTGTTAATTAAAACTAAGTGTTAGTGCAATGACGGGAACTGTGTCGAAATCAGTTCAGACTAGACAGAAGTTTGAATGTCCAATTTTGGGACACCCTAAGGAACTGAGCGAGTTATATCTACCAACTTATTATGATATTATGAAATATTACATTCATATTCGACATCAACTTAAACCAGAAGCAACATCAAAAAAACCTACGGTGAGTGAAATATTAAATGTTTTGATTGAGAAAGTTGAAACCATTTGGTTAAAAGCATCAATTCCTGTAGTGTCTCACACTCGCGTGATACAAATGGTAAAAGCCTATCATGATAAATACAGAAATATTTTAAGATCAAAAAGTAGGAAAGGTTCACACAAATATGATTCAATGGTAGAGTCACTTTTAAATGAAAGCAAACGTCTTTTTGGTGTGGCAGCTTGTAAGTGTAAGGTTATATCTGATTGTAAATGTGAAAAAGACAAGAAAGTGCCTAAGCTTGAACAAGATTTTCTGATCGATCAGAGAACTACGAAAAAAATGAGTATCAGTAAAGTTGATGAAACCATTTCACAGGTTTTATTACAAGGAGAAGAGAGAAAACTGAAGGTGGTCCAACAAGAGTTAAAATACAAACAGAAGCTACTTGATGAAGCTGTCAACAAAGGGGAAATTTCAACTCAATCAGATCTTCATCAAAGTTCTGATGAAGACATGCCGATAACTTGCACTTGCAATCAAGAAAAGTCTTCCACCAAAAGCAAACGAATGCGCGTTGAATTGCCAACGGTAGCTTCTATTTGTGACCGAACTGGAGTTTCAGATATGGTTGCTGCTGCCATTGCAAGTGCTGTCCTAAAATATGTTAGAATGATTACAGAAGAAGATCAAAGTAATGTAATAGACAGGATGAAAATTAGCGAAAAAATAATGGCAAGCAGATAACACAAATTAGTGAAATATAGGGCTTTTGTGCGAAAAGAAAACAATTGAGCAAGGCAAAAGAATAAATTCTACAAAAGACTATCGTTGAAGAACATATCGCTATTGTTAGAAGAGCCTGATTCATCTTTAAGACATGTAACACCTGCCTCTGGAACCGAAGGTATTAAAGAATCCATAAAACCATACTTTAATGATAACGATCATCTGATTTATCAAAACATTACATCTTATTGGCTTGGTGAACACATTGGTAACACTGGAAGCTAATAATGATGATAAACCTTTGTTGGAAAAGAAACGAATCGGTCATTGCAGTGGCTTATTTGTTTGTTTCACGCAAATTGAATTGCCTTGTGGACATCTATTTCGTTCATTGGATGGAAAACAAAAGGCCAATGAATTTGGATGGGTTTTAGGAAAAAGCTTGAAAACTGTAATGAGCTTGCTAATGAAAACAACCTTCTAACCTTGTAAATGAAAGAAGATTTAAGCACTTGACTGAAGTATTTACTCGAAATGTGGATCAATTGAAAAAAGGCCATATGACCTTCAGATTTTAGCTCAAGAAACCAGGAAGATTGGCTCACTCGATGTCTGACATTAGCAAGTAAATCGTACCGGTTGTATGTTGAACAGAAATTAATCCTTCTAATATACCTTAAATTGCTAACAGAATATGTTGTGAAAGTGTATGCCTTCGATTTGGTTTCATATAAATCCAGAAGATCTTGTGAATGGCTCCAAACATCTTTGAATTAAATAAAGTTTTCACGGTTATCTTTCTGAGCAACATCTCAACATTATCGACTCCAACAACCGAAATGAAAACAGAACTATATATTGATAATATGTATATTATCAGCATTCATTATACTAAAGTTTGCATATGTATAAATTGGGTAAGATAGGCTTACAAACATTATGAGATAATCACAATCACTTAATCTTAATCATTGTGATACTGCTTAAATTACAGGTTACCCAATTCTAATGATAATATCTAGAAATTTTTATAAATGAATACAAAGAGATTACATCCACCGTTGCTTCTAAGAAAGGATCTTCCTATACATTTCAATATATTTAGTTTAATATACAAAGTCTTTACAAATTAATTACGTTGGAAGCATTTAATCAACTTTAACTTACAATTTCGTCTGTCTCTGTTAACATTAGGTTGAACAATTTTGAAGTAGATAATACAGTTGAAAATTTATAAATGTGCAAACAGCTTTCCGGAAAATGTACACATGGTGGAACGTTAATCTACATTAAGCCTCAATACGATTTTACTGTTGTAAATAAGATAAAATGAATCTCATTGTGAACTATCGTGTATTTTTATTTGCTCTCTTAAATTGGTAGTAATGTCAGTGTACAGATCTCCTTCCGGAAACTTTGAATTGTTTATTAAGATCCCCGAGTCTGCTATAAATGGTTGTAACAAATACACATATCTATGTATCTGTGGTGATTTCAATGTAAATTTTATTGGAAAAGATAACAAAGCTACAGAGTTGCATGATTGATTAGCCACATACAATCTGCACTTAAATGTGCACGTAGCAACAAGAAAGATCAATTGCTTAGACAATTTTTTTACCAACTTTACTTCTGTTTCTACCAAAACACTAGATACTCTTTTTTCTGACCACTTAGGGATTGAATTAAACATAATTTTTAATAGCACAGGTTTTGGACACGAGTTAACGAAAACTTTTCGTCCTATAACAAGGCAAAAACATATTTTTTAACATTGTAGGAAATTGTAGTTGGTCTTTTGTAACTGACACCTCAAAAGATATAAACTCTAAATTTGATAGAAACTTTAAGGTCCGCACACAATACAGCGTTTCCAGAAAAAAAGTTACGCTTGAAAAATCATGGCGGTGTACATTGGTTTAATTGCGAATTAAAAAGAATGAGAAAAGTACTTTACATTTTTTAAAGGAAGTATACGAACGTTCTAATTCTATAGAAATTCTGAGGTTACTGCACTGTCATAAACAAAAATACAAACTTGCATTAAGGAGAGCTAAAATTGACGCTCACGATAAATTTATATTAAAGCACAAAAACCCTGCAAAAGCTATCTGGAAAATAGCAAAAAATTAAAATCAAAATGATAAAAACTCAAAACTTTCCATTATTAATGCGGAAACGTTCAATAAAGATTTTATTAACGGACCTCTCAGTTTAATAAATAATTCTGACGGTGCATCCTTAGATCCACTTGCATACCTACAAGCGATAAATAACAATGAAATACATTTGTTTAATATTTGCACTCCAATATCGCAACGGAAGTTAGAAATGTAATTTGTTCTCTCAAAAACACCAAGGCATGGACGCTTATGGTTTAAATCTAGAATTAATTAAATCTGTAATCAATTCAATTATTTATCCATTAACATTCCTATTAAATCAATCACTTCAGTGCCGTATATTTCCGCAAACCTTGAAAATTGCTTATGTTGTGCCACTTTACAAAAAAGGCAATGTTGACATATCACCTAACTACAGACCAATTTCTATTTTACTTGTCTTCTGGAAAATTTTTGAAATTATTTTAAAAAACCGCATGAATTAAATTTGTGAAGATGTTGAAGTTTTAAAATAAACACTTTATTGCATTTGAACAATTTAATCAGAACTGTGTTACAACAGTAGTCACAGATATATATATATATATATATATATATATATATATATATATATATATATATATATATATATATATATATATATATATATATATATATATATATATATATGTTTACAATACTCGAAAGTACGTATGATAATGACAAGATTATGTTGTTATTCGGGAATTTCTTGTAATTAAATTAAATCTCCATTCAATTGTTTTTAAAAGATAATTTACTAATATAACTTTATACTTCTAGTTGGTTATTTATTTAAAAGATAATTTACTAATGTAACTCATACAAGATTTCTTGAAAAAATACAATTTATTATTTAAAAATCAATTTGGGTTTAGAAAGAATAAATCAACGACTCTCGCTATTCTTGGTTTTATTAATATCATCATAGATAACCTTGATAACAATAAACAATGCACATCAACGTTCTTAGATTTAACAAAAGCGTTTGATTTAGTTAACCACCAAATACTTTTAAAAAAACTTGAATATTACAAATTTAATCAAGACAGTATAGAATTTTTAGCCTCATATCTCTCTAACCGAAAGCAATTTGTAAGGTATAACAACGTAGAATCGTCAAGTTTGCAGGTTATGTCTGGACTGCCTCAAGGCTCTATTATAGGACCTTTACTTTTCATCATTTATATTAATGATCTATATTTAGCAGACCTAAATAGTTATTTTACTTTGTACGCAGACGATACTACAGTGATCAATCTCGCCGAACAAGGGACGGACGATACCCTTCAGTTAATAAAAACGGGGTTAACCTATAATCAATTATTAATAAACGAGGACAAAACTCATTTCGTCCACTTCTCATCAAACAATGCGATTCACAATGAAAAGTATGTTAATTTTTTGGGGGTTCAGATTGACGATAGACTAACGTGTAGTCGACGAATTAAAAGTATATTCTAAATTTGAAAGCACTGCATATCTATGAAAATCCTTGTCTAACTCGGCATCTGTCAAAGTTTTAAAATGTGTTTATTTTGGTTATAATCATTTGACTTTAAGCTACGCAATTGTTATTTGGGGCCACTCAAGTTCTTTGCAGGGCCCGCTCTAGCCTTCATTTCACCCCGGACCAACAGACAATTTGCCGTCAGTTTTTTTTAAATAAAATAAAAATTATGTTAAAATCATTTATTTAAAAAAATATATGTAATACATTACATAATGAACATTTAAAAAGGGCAAAACTTAAAAGTACTGGTACATATAAGGTGCATTTTTATTGCTATACTTATATTCTATTAAGAAAGTACAAAAAATATACCAAACAGAGAAATTTTACATTCTATAAAAATGTAACTATAAAATAAAGTAACCTAAAAGAAATTTTTCTTTCTAACTTTGATTTCCGCAAATGTTTTTATTACATCTTTTAAGTTAACTTGATCAGCAATTTCATGTTCAATCGCTAAAATGGCCAACCCATTAAGACGATTTTGCGTTGTAGTTGAACGTAAAAATTCTTAATCAATTTTAATTTGGAAAAACTTCTTTCTCCACTTGCAACAGTTATTGGTATACACAGCAATACTCTTAAGGAAACACTTAGGTTTGGGGCACAATTTAACATTGTTATTAATTTTAGAACAGTGCTTGTGCTTTCTTTTTTGCCCATAAGCCCAGATACTGCACAAATTTCTTCTGCTAATTCTACCCCATTAATATCAACAGAATCACCGTGAGTTAAAGTACTTTCTAGATCGTTGCAATGATTTAATAGATTTTCTTTAGACATGCCCTTTAAATCATATATATTATATAAAAATTGAAAATAATTACTATGGTGACTAAGTTGTTTAAATCTAGTATCTATTGCATTTAGTGCCTGGTCAATTGTAAAATAAAAAAAATCTACCTTATAATTTTCTTTAGGATTCTCGATCGGTTCATCTCCAGCTTAGTATGAGAAATTCCTTTTTTTCTTCTTACGCGGTGTCGTGGTATTGTTGATTCAAGATTGGCTTCAACGTCAATTTCGTTAGCCAGTTCTCTCCCATCAACAATAGTTTCATTAAAAGATTTATCCGATCGAAGATCCTGAAAAAACTTTTTGCAACTTTGCAAAAGATCAAGTGCAGATGCTAGATCATAATCTTTTGTCTGCAACAATTTGCTTATTGGATTAATACCGTTTAAAATTTTATACCAAAGAACTATTGAACACAAAAATTTAAGTTGTTTAATACAACTTAATAAACCCGAGGCTTCGTCTCTTCTTAAATTATCAATTTCTTCATTCTCATAAATGCTTAGCAAGGCGTCGTATACGCCTCCGATATAAAATCTTAAAGGCTTTAAAACCTCTATCCTACTCTCCTATCTAGTATCACTTAATGGTTTTAAAGTCAAACCCTGGACATGTTTTAGAAGAATTGCCCAGCGAAAAGTAGATGCAGAAAAAAATACATATATTTTTTGAATCATATTAAAGAAATTAGCGCCTTCCAAAGATGCTTTTACCATATCGTTAACTACTAGATTGAGAGAGTGACTACTACATGGCATGGAACGTAGAAAGCTCGCATATTTAGGTTCTTAATCCTAGATTGCACTCCTGATTTATCGCCCCGCATATTAGACCCGTTGTCATATCCCTGTCCTCTTATATCCTGTAAATTTAAACCCAAATTATTAAGTTCTGCAATTATAATTTCAAACATTTGCTTCCAGTTGAAAGGTCTACAACCTTTCAACTGGAAGAAAACCCAAAAAGCTTTCCTTAATATTAATTTCAACCTCATCCTGATTGGAATCAGTTTTATTGATTGAAACATACCTGATTACAAGAGTCATTTGCTCCACCTTAGAAATATCAGGAGTGCAATCTAAAATTATTGAATAATATTTGGCTTTTTTTATTTCATTAATAATATAAGATTTCACACTTTGATGCAACAGGTTTATTATCTCGTTTTGAATATTTTTCCCAAGATAGTGAGCTTTCGTTTCTTCTTTTTTAAGCACCCTACGCACGTGTTCTTCCATGACGGGATCAAATTCAGATAGCAGCTCAACTATTTTTAAGAAGTTACCGTTATTATGCTCAAACAGCTTGTCGCTTGTACCTTGGAAAGCCAGACAACTTTTACCAAGCATTTTAGTGATTACTACGATTCTTAAAACCACTTCTTGCCAATGGTTTATTTCAGCGTTAACAAGTCTTTGGGAATCCGCATTTATAGTTTTACAACACTTTAATCTTAGGTTCAGTTCTAGAAAAGATTTTTGGGACTGAATATGATTTTTAGAAATTTCGTGGTCTTTTAGAGTTTGATTCAGATGCTTCAACTTTAAACCCCTCCTTTGAAGGGAACTAAGTACACAGCCAAAAATTTTGCAGCAAAAGCAATATACGCAATTTTTTGAGACAGAGTACACTACCCAGTCTCTTAAAATTTGCTCTCCATTACTTAAAATTCTTTTATAATAATTAGGGCTAAATTTTCTACCACTATCATCTATGGAAATCTATAATTGTACGATGGTTTAGGTGGACCTTGCCTTACCAAAAAGATTCTTTCGGCGTCTGGTAGTATCATTGGCCAGAGTGCTGGATCTGTACTTAAAAGTTGTTGAGCGCTTTCTGTAGGTGCCACGTTGGTATCAATAGTGCTCTCATTTGGCGACGGAGAGCTGTCACTGTCAGTTGCAAGTATTAGTTCAGGTATATCGTTCATTTGTTGATCCTCATTTTTCTCAGGTGAGTCTCTGTTGTCAGTGTCTTTCAATGCTGTCTTTGATGTAGAACATTTTGAGTCGTCATTTGTTTTGGTACAGCCCGGTGTACTCTGTAAATAATTTAGTAAAGTGCCAGCTTGTCTTTGCCTTTGCATTTCCTTTTCCAACCTTCGTTTTTTATATTCGCAACCAGATAGTTTTTTGCGTCCCTCGGACATTCTGGAAGATACACAAAATATCTGAAATAAAACAAAGCAAATTATAAGGAAATTGTCTTACAATAGGTTTAGTTAAATTAGACAAGCACTGCACTTTTATATGCTCATTTAAGATCTAGGGGAACGATTAAGCAGTTTTATATGTTTTTTACATATAAAAGCACCGTTTCTGTACATTTAATACCAGAGAAAGTATAAACCAGTTAGAAACATCCGTTTTGAGCCTGATTGTCTATTTTTCCAATATATTTCTTAATGAACGGTATTACAGGCATAGAAAGTTATATGCTGGCCGCATCAGATATTTTTTATTTATTTGTGTATTAACGTGATTAAGAATGTGTGTATTGGTAGTGATTAGTGTTAGTCAACTAAATTTTAATGCAAGTTGAACTTTAATGAAGATTTGTTTAAAGAAAGAAGCGTTCCAAAACAATGCCTTCAAGTGAAATAGACTACTTTGGATAAAACTAAGCGTGCTCGTCGATATTTTGGAAAAAATATGTATGAACTAGCAGCATGGCTTTGTGGTTGTGAGGTAGCAATTGCATTTTATTAGTTTCCCGTTTACTTTATTTGAATGTTTCAGTATGGTACTTTCCAGTAGAAGGGGCCCCGCAACCGCCCACCACTTTCTAATGACCTCATACCCCACATGTGACGTCTAAGCCAAGTTAACTTTCACCACGGACCCTGCACCTTCCCCTACGTGATCACTCCCACTTCCAACTAATTGGTTCTGCGCGCATACTGCTCCAGGGTGCGCGTTCTGATTGGAGGGTGCTAAGAGTAGGTCATGTGCTCTGGTTTCTGACTGACCATTAGACTCCGCCCAGCCTTCAGGCTCTGATTGGAAGCCTAAGGCTTTGTATTCCGCTTGGTTGATTTTGTTTGTTTGTGATGCCATCTAGTGGTGTATTTTTAAAACTAATGAATGTTTTCTGTAATAGAGGTTGATCGTGGTTCCACCTAGGGGTATATTTTTAAAAGCTGATGTAGGTCCCTGTAATTGTCAAGGCGGGAAAACTTAAAATTTGAATCAGTATTCTAATAATGGAGGCCCGTATGCTATGTCATAAGACAACTATAAGTCTGCGGAACTTGTTCTCGAGTCTTCGCCTCTTGTAGAGTCTTCGCCCCTTGTCGGGCTGCTGATTATGGCGCAAAACCAGAAATTTAAAATAGTATTCTAATAATGGGGCCCACATACTATCTCATAGGCTATAGACCCAGGGACTTGTTCTCGTGTTCTCGGGTCTTTGCCACTTGTCGCCCACCCTGCTTTCTTGTTACGCCATCTATTAGTATATTTTTAAAACTAATGAATGTTTTGGGTAATAAAGGTTTATCGTGGGTCCACCTAGTAGTGTATTTAAGAGTAGATTTAACTGTTATGGCGGGGAATTTGAAACAGTATTGTAATAATGTGGAGCGCATGCCATCTCATAAAATACCGCTAGGACTCTTTAAACTTGTCACAGAGTCTTAGTACCACTGCGGTGGGTCCCTTGTTTGTTTGTTTGTGACGCAATCTAGTTGTGTATTTTGTAAAAAGTTAATTGTAGGTTTCTGTAATAGGGCTTGAACGTGATTCCATCTAGCGGTATATTTTAAAAGTAATGGAAGGTGGACAATGGTGTCATCTAGTTGCATTTTCTAAAAAGCTAATTGCAGGTTTCTCCAATAGTCTGGCGGTGGTTTCATTTTAAAGGTATCGGAAAGCGGGAAAACCTAAAATTGGAAATAGCATTTCGAATTACACTAGGGTGCCGTCTGTTTGCTTGCGTACCTTCTTTCAGTTGACTTGTCTACAACCCTTTCTGGTTTTCCGTCTTCGTTATAGCAGAAATGAAAAGGGTTAAAGGTTTTAATAGTTTATTCTACGTAAAACAACATAAGGTTTAGATCTACAAATGAATGAATAAGTTAACAATTTGAACCTTACTAAACATTAAACAAATATTAAGTTAGTTGTCTTGCCAGGAGGGATTAACAGCTTGAAGCTTACTGCCTCAAAACAAAAATGTTTTATTTATTGACTCAGTTTTTTCATTACACAGAATAGTAATTATAATAAAACTGTTTTTTTTTCCAAACGAATATTACACTGGTTGTTTTGCCTACCGATCCTAAAGAACGCTTTGAAACATCTTTACTCTTCAATCCCTCATTAAATTCCTGTGTGCGACGGCCCTCAGGTTTAAAAAAATTATGGTAACGCTCAGGTGGTACACATTTAAATTTCTCCAGCTCCACTAGAACCCTCTCACCGTACTTTATGTATATGATGTCCAGATTGAATATCTTGTATTCTACCCCCGTCTCTAAATCCTTAACTTTTAAAGGGTTTTAAGCATGTTGATGCATTTAGAGCAGTTAAATCCATATCTGTAATTATACCATAACATTTCAAATCTGCACAAGTAAATAGATGAAGTAGATAACATAAGGGATAAAACAAAAAACGATTACTTACCACTGTTGCTGATGATGGTATTGAAAGAACCCTTTGGAAAGTCGACACGAGAGTGTAGAATTGTTACTTCTTGTTTCATGTATGTATTTATGCTGCATTACTCTTTTACGTTTTGGTTATAAAGATAATATAAAGTACTTAAGGGTTTTCCCTAATCATAAATTAGTAAAGTAAATTTTGTATTATTCAAAAACCCCGTTAATGTGTTTATATGAAAAAGCTATTATTATATAAGGTGAATGTACAATGACGTCATCTAATTACATTTTTATTTATAGAAGTAATATTAATAATAACGTTCAACATACGGATTTTGTAAATGCGTATTATTTACATAATATAGATATCACCTTAATGTTGTAAAATCAGAATTAGAATTAGAAAAACTGCTCTTTCCAACTTTTTAAGCTTATTAAGATAGATACTATTTAAATCTAAATCATCATTCTCAGTAAGATATTAATTAACACTTATACTACGATTAATTATATTTTGATTTGAAACTAGTTCTGTCAAAATGGCCATAGATCTATAAATAAGTTTCAAGAATTCGTTTCAACCCGATCATCTTATTCAACTTATCAGTATATTGACCTGAAACCAGTTAAAGTCTAAGATGTTGATTTGAGGCAAATCCATAAATAGATTTTAATTATTAAATCGCTAAGTAATATTAGAAATGATCTGAAAGCACCTTCTATCAAAAGATCTTAGATATAGAAACAGTATTTAAGATGTTGATTTGAATTTAGCATCTGTCAAAAGAGCCTTAGATTTATAAACAGTTTCAAGAATTCATTTCAATCTGATTACCTTAGTTGACTTATCATCTTCTGTCGACAAACATATTTTCAGAATTTGTTTCAATCCGATGACCTTATTCGACTTATCAGTATGCTGACCTGAAGTCAATTTAAGTTAGAGGGCCTAGATACAAAAATATAACGAAAGTCTAAGATGTTGATTTGAAGCCAAAAGTTTCGCTACGTGAACAAGATGACCATAAGATGGCGAAAACAAGTTGGCGGTAACCCTGATAGGCACTCGGAGACAAGGTGGCAGAAAGACAAAAAGAACACCCGATTGTTAGCAATGCGTTTAGCATAGACTTATTTTCAAGGTGTCAACCCCACGGCAAAAGGGCACGCCTGAGCAAAATGTCACCCCAAGATACCTGTCACATCAACCATCAGCCAAAGTGGACCCTATATAGTACTGCAACCCTCAACACAAAATACTGGTTGAAACCGGTCAGTGGTACAATTTTAAACAACACAGGATTCTGAGCACCATTTCTGGTATCAGATTAGACAGTATGAGATTGTCCTAAAGCCTATTCACGTCTGAGTTGGTTCTCAACTCGTACAGTTTGTTCAAGATGCAGGATGCAGTTAATTTCCATTTCCAGTTTTGATAATACACTTCATTTTTATTTTAACTAATATCAAGTTAGTAGTTATCAATACGTTTACAAGCAAATTCATAAACAGATTTTAATTACTTCCCAGTTACTAAAGTGCAAAGTAACATCGGAAAACGGGTTTAATATGATGATCTGAATATAGAAACAAGATTTAAAATTCAAGTCTAAGATGTTGATTTGAAATTAACCACTGTCAAAATGGTCTTATATTTATAAACAAGTTTGAACACATAAAGTCCTTATTCAAAATGGCCAAATGACTGGGGGCAAATGAAGTTGACATCTTAGACTTGTAACTTGAACCTTGTTTCGATAAAATTACAACAAATGTACGACCCCTGGGGGCAATTTGGTCTTAGCACCTTTGTATAACTCACCAAATTAACATCTTAGACTTGAAATTTGAATCTTGCCGCACCAAAAATACAGCAATTGCCTTATCAGTAATTGTTACTTTGTACTGGAAACATATCGAAGGTTTTCTCTGCCGACGGCTCACGTGAAGAGTGATAAACAATTAATCGAAGGTAGTGATTTTAATTAACATCTAACGCAATGTATTTATTTACTTATATTGACTCTCTAATTAATGCTCAGACATTTTTTAATTCCAAACGACCACCCATGGAAATTGAAACCTACAACAAATAATACAATGGCGTTTCAAATTGCATCCATAACAATTGCATGAATCCTTCTTTAGTTTTAAAAATATTCTATTGGGTGAGAGACCGCTGTTTTTCTTGCTTATTTGACGTATTTGTAGCGGCTTGTTAGTTTTTCAAGGTTGCGTGGCTCTATTGTTTACTTATTTATAAGTTTTAAAGTGTTTGTACTATTACAAATTTTTTTAGTTACGGCAATCTCTTGAGTCGTCTGGTGTTGCGTTTATTCAGATCCATCTTTTGCAACTTTCTTTGAACACCATAAATTTCCGGATCCCATTTAAAACTTATTATTTTAACAGTAATTCGTCTATTCGTTCAGCAGCTGTTTTAGACATGACTTCTGGCATCTTTAATTAAAGTCTTTTAAACCAGAGCGATTTTTATACCCGTGTAATGTAAAAGTTGGCCTAGAGGAAAACCCCTGATCGATACTATTAAAATGGAACCATGGCCAGACCTCATTACATAAATCTGCAATTAGCTTTTCACAAAATACACAACTAGATGGCGCTATTCTCCCACCTTCTATTACTTTTAAAATATACCACTATTAGGGACCTCTATTACAGAAATCTACAATTAGCTTATTATAAAATACAACTAGATGGCGTCACAAACAAACAAGAGGCCCACTGCAGTGGGACTAAGACTGTAACAAGTTTAAGAGTCCTAACAGTGTATTATTAGATAGTATGCGGCCCCCATTATTAGAATACTACTTCAAATTCTCGCCATAAAAGTTAAATCTACTTTTAAAATATACTACTATGTGGACCCACGATCAACCTCTAGTACCCAAAAAATTCATTAGTTTTAAAAATACACTATCAGATGGCGTCAAAAGCAATCAGAGGACCCGACAAGGGGTCATGACCCGAGAACAAGTCCCGGAGACTCCCATTATTAGAATAATATTTCAAATTTCAAGTTTTCCCGCCATAACAATAACAGGTACCTACATCAGCTATTAAAAATATACCCCTACGTGGAGCCACAATCAACCTCTATTACAGAAAACATTCATTAATAACAAAAATATACCACTAGATGGCACCACAAGCAAAATCAACCAATCAGAATACAGAGCTTCAGAACCTGGAAGCTGGGCGTAGTCTAAAGGCCAATCAGAAACCAGAAGGCGTGGCCTATCCTTAGGCCCTCCAATCAGAACGCGCACGCTGGGGCAGTACGTGTGCGGGACGAATCGGTTGGAAGTTGGTCACGTGAAAATCACGTGGTAAAAGTGGGTGCGGTCTGACGTTACTGGTCACCAAAAGTGGTTTGCTTCACCTTTTCCATTCCAACAATCCTGCTTTTATTTAAAAAAACTAAACGTTTATATGCACTGATATTCATAATGAATATTGCTCTAAGACCACATAAATTTTATGTAATACTGTTTCCTTATTTTACCACCATTTGTTGTAATTAAGGCATCGAAAATACAATGTTTTTGAAAAAACAATGCAACCTGAGCTAAAAGGAAGTTCCGATACTTCGAGACAGAATAGCACAAGCAACCCAGTAATTTATGGTGTTATTATTAATTGTTTTTTAGTATTTGAAAAGTCCACCCAAAGCGGTAAAGAACTGTTTTTAAAAGTATTGTGTTACTTAAATTGAATCATACAAAGGATACATTTGATAATTGTAGAAATGTAAAGGTGCGAAGATATGGGAACATTCAAGTGATTGAAATAATTTCATAGCTAGAATCTCAATTATCGCTTTCACAAAGAATATCTGTTAAAAATTTCAATGACAATGTAGTTAAACATAGGCACATCTTAAGTAAAATGATAGAATGCATTATATACAGTTTTTTAACTGTGTTTAAGAGGGCATGATAAAACGGAAATTTCCAGTTTATTTCGAGGCTTAGTAAATTTTTTACTGAATTTGTTGATTTTCGTAGGTTTACATATGTACATATGTTTGGGCAGGTATATTCGGCGGAACTATTGTTGGTCCATCTTTTTTCAATGGCACACTCACTGGGGTAGAATATCATAATTTTCTAGAAAACGAATTATATCATTTATTGGACAATGTACCTTTGGCTCAAGGAAGAGGTATGTTTTTCCAACAAGACGGGGCACCTCCTCATCATGCCATAATTGTAACCCAGTGGTTAAATTCGACGTTTCACGAAAATTGGATAGGAAGACAAGGACCGATACCTTGGCCAGCTAGATCTGCCGATATAACTCCATTGGATTTTTTTCTTTGGGGCTTTGTGAAGAATAAAGTATATGAGAAAGAACCAACAACTGCTGAGAATATGAAATTGCGAATTAGAAATGTTTTTGCTACAATTACTCCTAATATGTTAGATCGGGTTGAAGCTTCTTTTATTAAAAGAATTCAGTATTGTCTAAATCAGCGTGGTCGACAATTTGAACATTTAATTTAATATTATTTTCTTCCAAAATCGATAAATTCAGTAAAAAAGCTGGATTATCAAAAAACGGCAAAAAATAAATACCAACAATGTTATATCAAAAAAATTGTAATTAAATTTCCTATCTATCAATGTAACACAATGTATACCTTTCCATTTAAATAAATCAAGTTATCTATGATTAAAAATCTTAAACTTTGCAAATTCAGTAAAAAAGCTGGATTATCAAAAAACGGCAAAACATAAATACCAACAATGTTATATCATAAAAAAATGTAATTAAATGTCCTATCTAACAATGTAAAACAATGTATACCTTTCCATTTAAAAAAATCAAGTTATCTATGATTGAAAATCTTATACTTTGCATTACGATATCTCGAAAATTAAAAAAGATAATATTACTATTTTTACGATTTTATGTAGCACAGTCTATGCCTAATCAACCATTAAAATTTTTGTGTTACACATTTCTCCATACGGTTGTTACAATTTTTCTTTTCAACCTCTTAATTTTCAAAAAATGGAATTCAGCGCCTAAATTGCGCGTTTAAGATACCTCATATAGTGAATAAAGTGCCCTTAAAATTAACCAGGGAATCCAAATTTATAATAATATACGGTATATTCCAATTAAAAAAATATAACTTTGTGCTGTATACGAGTAGTAATTTTTGCGAAAATATTTTCTAATTGTAACCCGAAAGATCCCACACAATCCAGCAATAAATAATTTTGAAAACGATATTGTATACACTCATAAAGCTTCGTCCACGCACTATTGGCGGACCCTGTATATACGGAGTTTCATGACGAGCTTTCACTATCGATAGATAAAGAAATAATGTATATTTGAATTTTTGCATTCATAGCTAATCAAAGAGTTCCAATTTAAGGAACATATTTTGAAGTTTCTAGAACTTCCGCTTAAACCGGAAGTAGGCACAAACTTTGTTATTTTGAATAGAACTTCCCATATATTTTTGAATTCCAGATTAATATATATATATATATATATATATATATATATATATATATATATATATATATATATATATATATATATTATATATATATATATATATATATATATATATATATATATATATATATATATATATATATATATACATATATATGTATATATTACGACTTTATCTGCCTCGTTGAATGGGGACTTTTTCCAGACATGAATGACTGCGGACCGTTTCCAAAAAGCTTTAATGCGTTTATCTGTGATAGGAAATTTGAAATAATTTATAAAAAGTACATCTTAAAACAGTATTAAAATATATATTAAATAAAAAGTGAAAATCCTTAAGAAACTTACTGTAAGTTTTGTTTTAGAGTAGAATTAAGGTGTGGAAGCACGTGTAAAACAAGAAATCTAAAACATTCAGTTTCCTTTTTGCGTGGTACGTAGTTTTATTATGTACAGTGTGAGTCAGCGACAAGTTTCATATTCAATTATCTGTCACATAATTAATTGATTTTACCAAAAAAGTCCGGGACAGGCCGATTTTTCTTTTAAGGGGACACATTTTCATGTAAGCGTCATTATCATTCGTCATTAGTGAGGGAGGGAGGTTCACTTAAAAATCTTAAAAAGCAATACCTCACTTGTGGCCCATTATTGGAAAGTAGTTGTCATGGGGAATACGCCACATTTTTGTTTTTTAAAGTCCGATGACATTTACTCTTTCTATGACCATCCAAAGTTTTTTACTAATAAATTTTAACGAAATCTTAATTGCTTATAATAATCATAAATCATAAAATGTTGTCAAACTTTGACAGCGATTAATGTGTTTAAGTAAATAGTGTCACTTAATTCTAAAAGTATCATCTACACTGTACAAGAAAGGATAGAAATTATTTATCTTTGTTATGAGAACAATCGTTCTGCTATTACTGCTGCTAGAATATTTAATAATAGACATCCAAGAAGAAATACATCCCATACGTACATTTCAAAATTGGTAAACAGATTCACCCAAATTGGTTCAGTAATTAATATCAAAAAAGGTCTCCAACAACCTGCCAGGAATGAAGACATTCAAATTTCTGTATTGGGTCATGTGGCACTAAATCCCACAGTTAGTACTCGGCAATTGATACTGGAGTGTCGCAGTCATCAGTGTGTCGAATATTAAAATCACAAAAATTTCATCCATACAAAATCCATCTTATGCATGGACTCAATGAAGATAACAATGATCGCCGACTGGAATTCTGTCACATTATGACTCATCGTTTGATGGATAGTTCAAACTTACTATACAAAATTTGTTTTTCCGATGAGAGTGCTTTTTTCTTAAATGAAAATACTAATCGACATAATTGTCGATAATGGAGCGAAAGCAATCCCAGAATAACAATAGAGTCACATACACAATATCCTGAAAAGTTAAACGTTTGGGCAGGAATTTTTGGTAGGTTACCTTATGTTCGTTGCACTTAATTATTATTTCATACTGAAGACAACTATTTATTAACTAGTACACATTTCAGGTAATAGAATAATTGGTCCACTTTATTTTGACAATAACCTAAATGGAGATAATTATGTATATTTTTTTGGAGGAACATATTGAACCCATGATGACGGAGGCAATTGAAAATGACCCCGATTATTCTGAAGTTGATATTCATTTTCAACAAGATGGGGCTCCACCACACTACGGTGTTGCAGTTAGAGAGTTCTTAAACGCAACGTTTCCAGGCCAGTGGATTGGAAGGAGAGGACCCGTCAAGATCTCCAGGCTTGATGCCTCTGGATTTCTTCTTATGGGGTTATTTGAAGAATAAGGTTTACTCGACAATTCCCAATTTTTTACAGGAGCTACGGGAAAGAATAGTGAATGAATGTCGCTTAATAACTCCAGAGATCGTGACAAATGTGCGAAGGGAATTTGAATGTAGGATTTACTTTATAATTAATGTAACTTAAAAAAAAAAAACACTGCTTTAATGAATATACTGTGCAGTGTTTATTTGGGACTTTGGTTTAAAATTACATAAATTTCGATAATTTTCAAAATTTGTATGGTTTCCGTCTAAATAATTTTATTAAATACAAAAAAAAGTTTACCTTGGAATTTGAATACGACTTGTACTCCTAGAGTACCTAAAACTGCCTATCGAGTTCAAGCCCCAATCGATGTAAATTTTGTCTTTATGTATTAGAACTGATGTAAATTCTAAATAAATATTACAATTTATTTATATTAACGGAATGTGAGCCTGCAGTATCGCAAATTCACATACCAAAGCAACTTGACTAATATTAAATTATTATAGTTAATTAATATTTACCCTCCCCGACTAATGACAAACGAGAATGACGCTAACATGAAAATGTTTTAAAACAAAATCGATTTTTTTTTAAAATCAATTATGGACAGATAATCGAATATGAAACTTTTTACTTGTAATGTATAAATTTTTTAACTCTTTTGAAAGCATTAAATTTTAGAAAATGTATTAGCCATTAACACAAACTCTGTTAAAGATAGGAAGGCGAAAACTAAACATGTTCTAACGTAAGGGCAAATTTCTTGTCTTGTTCTTATTGTAAACATTTGCATTTAATACATAATTGTCCAGATTTTATTAAATTTAGTGTTGAAGTCAAATGGAAGGAAGTTGGTAAACTAAAATTGTGTTCTATATCTTTAAGGTCTAATCAGTTTAAAAGAAATTGTAGAAGTGTTAAACGCAATTAATTTCACAATTTTTTACTGCATGATAATAAAATTGGAAAGGCTGTTTTTAATGAGATAGATTATGTCAATATTAATTTAAATACTTCAAATATTACTCAAACAAATTCAGTTTAAAAGAACCAACAACATTTTACAACAACAAGGGTCAAAACATCCCAATGGGAAATATCGTAATTAAGCCAAAAATTTAATCTGTTAGTATTTTGCAGTTTTTAAAAGTAACAATTAGTGATAATTAAAATTAAAAATAACACGTAAATGTTAATGAATAGATAAGCAACAAATTGAATGATCAAAAAACAAAGAAATATTCAAAAATGGAATAACAAGTAACGAATCCAACCTTCCCTTCAAAAATTGTAAATTGATAACTGTTAATAAAAAAAATATATTTTTGATTTTCCTTTAAATTTGTTTAAATATCAACAGAACAAAAATTCCTTTGATAAGAAATTATTTATGCATGTTAGTTAACAAAATTAAAATATAATAATAATTTTTTTCTTGTGTTGTAAATGAATTTCTGAATTTGGAAGGTAGTCTAATTAAATGAATGTAACGTTTGATTTATTTTATTATGAACTATTACGAATAATACTGAAGAAGTAAATTCAATAAAGTTACAAATTACATATGTATTGAAAATCAAAATTTATAATTTTTTAAATGATAAAATAATCATTTCTTTTAATATCGAAACAACCTGGAAAAAAATTGTTGAAAAACATCAGTTCCTTTAAACTGAAATGATAGCAAGTAAATTTTTAATAATGATATCTTTCAAATTGAAACAAAATTAAATTAAAATCCATTCTAATCTCACAAAAACAATAGAAATTTTTATTAAAGAATTTTGAAATTATTAAAAATTGTAAAAGAACCCTACAATTTATTCCTATACAATTTATAGTCGTTGCAAAGAAACAACGTTCAAAAACGCTTTTGGAATCCACGATCCTTAATTGTGGTAAAACTAGCTTATTATTACCCTTACGAGCTGAGTAAAACATAGATCAAAATTATGCCGTGCTAAGGAGAACTAACCTCGCTTGGGAGGAGGGACGTAACGTTCTTTTAGTTACGGCATGTAATTAAATGTAGTAAACACAAAACACTAAAATCCGCAACAATACAAACACGCAAACAAAGAAACAAGTTACTCAATAACCAAATTCTTGAAAAAAAAAAACAAAAAACAAACTAACATCTCAAATTCCAAACACACAAACTCAATAACAAAACTTAGCAAAAAACTAGCAAAGAATAAACCCTAAACCAAAAAGTACAAAAAAATACACAAATCAAGAAACCAACAAAAATGGAAACTAAACGAAAGGTTCACAGGATTACTAATTTTATTTTTTTGTGTGCTTTTTCTATTTTTTCTATTTTTTTTTTTTATTTCTTTAGTACTTTTATTGTTTATTCTTTTGTGTTTGTTGACTTTTAAAACTTTTGCTAGTTTCTTTGTGCTGGAGTTATTTCAGATAATTTGTAAATTAAGTTACAAGATGACTTGCTATTAATTATACTGATTTTTGTCTACTTGTAATTTTTCAAGATAGTCGATCAGGGTTGCTAACAAGGAATTCTAAACCTCCAATAATTGCTTTCTAAAAAATTCGGTACAACTCATTAGTAAATGTTGCTGATAAAAGTTCTTGGCGAAAGAATGCGATAATGAATTATTAAAAAGGGTAGGTTGAGTATACAATCCTTGTGAAAAATTTAAGCTTTACTTCTCAATGACGAGTCATTATAACAATGACATTGAACATATAAACCTTAAAGTTTCATGGTCAAAAACATGACTGATTTAAATTGCAATTTGAACCAGGATGCGTTAACTATAAAACTTACCCTATAAATAACAAATAGAACATCACCAATCAAAATAAAGAATTTTGTTTTTTAGACCAATTAGAAGCAAGACGCATGACTTAATTTTAAAATAAGTTTAACCCAAACTAAAAAAGGCAGCTAGAAAATGAAAACGCCTTATACCAATCAACAGTAAAAAACCTCAAACAAGGATTTCAATAGACTGGTCATAGCAATCAAAATCAAGGGGTGTGATTTAAAAAAAATGACGAGAGATCACTGGTCCAAAAAGAATATGACAAAAAATAGGGGTTGAGTATATACTGTGATTAGGGTAATTCTAAATTTGGTTTCTACATTTTCAGATGGAATGTTTTCGAACGCTTCTTGACGATGATGAGACACCAATTCGTAAAAACTATCGAGAAGTTCAACCCAAAGGCGAAAGACATTTATTTCATGTTACTGGAAGCACTATTAAATACGCATCACTACTACCGATACCCCGAGACGATGAAGAATTTGTAATGCAACGGGAAGTATTCACAGGAATGTGACTTGCTGCAATGTTATATAGTTACTTAGTTTAACATAAGTTCAGTTCATATATATAATTAAAATAGATAAATACGTTAATATTTTCAGTATAGTTTGGTTATTCATCTAATAACTTATTTCTATATATTATTCTTAATCCAATTTAATGAATGTTTAATTAATAATAATGCTAATAAAACATTAATTTTCTTTAATATAGATTTTTTAAAAATTATATGCTTAAAAATTAATTTTAATTAATTTTAAAACGTTTATCTGATTTACTTGTTTCATAAAAACAACACAATAATTTTTAAACAAAAAAAAAAACACACCCAAAAAAAAAAAAATATATATATATATATATATATATATATATATTTTATATATATATATATATATATATATATATATATATATATATATATATATATATATATATATAATATGGAAAAACATTATTGGGTCTGACTTATTTTTAGAAAGAAACCCAATAAGCATTATATGAGTGTGAGAGAACATAACTTTACCGATGTTGCACTTGTACATATTTCATGTAGGCACAAAATATAATAATCTCCTTCAATCTAGCTTAAACAACGAAACCCAATTAAGATGATGTTGAAAAGTCGCGTGTTCTTTGAAACTATTAAATAAATACTTTACCTTAAAATTAAAGATAATTTTATTTAATTGCGAATTTATGACGGGATTACTTGAAAAGAAACTTACGAGCTAAAACAAGAACATTAACATTTACATTGATAGTATAACTTAAGTTTAAGGTTTAACTTTAGCATTATAATTCTTATTGAAAAACCAACTATTTTTAAAATGAACAGAATACACTTTTTCAAAACTCTATTTTAAGATTTTCGAAAAGACCACCTTAAGGCAGTAACCCATCTGTGATAAAATTCAGTTCGGTGTTTTCTAAATTTTGGGTGATGCTGTTTAAGGTCTGAATTTTGACACGAAGTTCGTTTGTTAGCAGTTCATCCTGTGCCCATAATTTGCTGGGATAGTTCCCAAACAAAAAGTCGTTCACGGATATAAGGTGAGCCAGGAATATTTAATAGTACCTTTTCCACTAATAATACGGTTAGGAACGTTTCCAAAACTGTTGAACTCTTATTGCAGTATGAGCAGGACAACCATATTCTTGATACCAAATCATCAAAATTTATATTGAGGCGTTCCCTGGAACTATTGGTTTCTCAACAGTTTGCCGCATTCAAGTTTCCGTTGATAAAAATGGACCAATTATGGAATTGCCTAAAATTCTGCCCACACATTAACTTTTGGGGTATTGTGTCCGGTAAGGAATACTAATGTGTTTGTTTTCCGAGAAAACAGCGACAGACGGATTTGATGGCATGTAAGTTAAAGAAACTCGTCGGTAAACAAAATATTTTCAATAAATCTTTCGTTTTATTAGCCGATTCATCATATCTTCACAAAATTCCATACGCTTTTGATGATCTTCTGGAAAAATTTCTTGGTTTGCAACTTATAGCAACGTATTTATTCCTTTTCAAGATATTGCGAACTGTTCTTGGTTCAATATTCATTTCTTCGCAATTTTTTTCTATTGCACGGGAAATTAGTTTCTGCAAAACCAACTGCAATTTCTTGGAGTTCGCTCTTCGTTTAAGTTACGACAGGATGTCACCATCATTACCATCAAGTACTGCATTTCTACAATTATTTAAACATCCACATCTTTCAAATTTACAAACAGTACGCATAATCGTACCTATGGAATTGGCCTGTTTTCAAAGGAAAAGCAAACCTGCCCATTATTTTTTGTGCAGTGCTTCCTGAATAATACCACTTAATAATCTGTATTTTTCTTCAGTGGAATACATGAGTATTGTGTCGGACTTGCAAAAACTGATTTTCAATTCTCGTTGACAGTAGCAATTAAATTGCAATATAGCTACTCAAAAGACCCAATGGCATCAGCGCTTTTAGTTTTTGTGTATCTATCTCACTTAAGTGAACTGATTGTACCGTCTTTGTTTTACTTATTATAAGTCAGACCCATAAATTTTATATGTAAAATTTATAAAAATATAATAAAACAATTAGAAAAATTAGAATTTTGAAAAGACTAATTCATACAACAAAGTTAATAAAAAAAGATCAATAAAAAAAATTAAAATTTTTTTAATGAATGAAAATATTAGTAAAAATATAAATCGTTCAGGCATTAAAGTCAATTAAAAGATTTTGTCATTTGTGGTTTAATAATTTTTTCACCGAAACGGTAAATTAAATAATTTCATTTTATCAAAGAAAATACATTTTTGTAAATACATTAAATTTTATTATCTGTAAGAATTTTTTTTTGAGCAAAAAAGGGAAGTTTTTTTGCAGATTCATTTGGCCTCTTGCTCAAAAATTAATTTAAAAAATGTGGTTTTATGATATCCGTATCATACAATCGATCATTTTTCCCCAAATACAAGATTATTAAAAATTTTGGCCTATCCAGATTTAAAAATGGATTTTTCTATATTTTTTAAAGAACAAGTTTACAAAATACATACAAATAGACATAAACTTAATAAGAAATTGTTTTATACAACTTTGAAATGTGCCAAATATAAGTGATTTTAAAGATCTTGAACTTGTATTCAAGAAAATACAGACACTTTTTTAATTATAATTCTTACAGTATTTGTATTAATAAATTTAAATTAAACTATCAAAAAGGGTTTTTTTTTTTTCAAATTTTAAAAAATATTTAAAAACTAAAAAATGGTATAATGTTTAAAAAAATTGAACAATTGGTACCAAATCATATTTAAAAATTCAAAAAAAATTTAATATCCCAAGTTCACTTTAAAAACCAATTATTGGGTACACATTGTCTTCTGTTGCTTTTTTTGTTAAAATAATTAAGTGCTTGGAAAGTTATAGCGCATTTATGGAAATTTTTCTTCAAATGTAAACATTTTGACTTGGACAACGTCAATTTAATTTAAAACTAATTATACCATGGAAAAATTTTAAGGAATAAGTATAAATATATAAAATTTTAAAATGTTTTAAAAATACTAAACGTACAAGATTTATTGCTTTTCAATTATTCCTTTATCTACATTTGTATTACAATAAAATAGTTTTCAAACTCTTAATTTAATCAGGACTTTCAAAATTAATTCTGTATTTTTGCCTTTTCGTAAATAATTTTTTTAGGTTATAATGCCTTTTACTGTCGAACAAGACAAGTTTATTTTAATTATTTCCGAAACGGCCAAAAAAGATGTAGATGGAAACTGGAAGTATTCAGTACATTATGTGTTGGAATATAAATCACTTTCAGAACATCAATTAGATGATGTTTTAGTACACATTCGGAAGGGTTTTTACAATAAAAAATATGCACAATTATACAAGGAATAGTAAACGTATCACATTATAAAAATGATTGACAACCAATAAAATAAAAAATCTTAAAACCAAAACATTAAATAAGTAAAGTTAATTACAACATTGTATACTTTAAACAATTTTACAGGTCTTTCTTATGGACATGTATAAAGCAGAAACTAATTACATTTTCATCCTTACAAAATAACTTTAAAATTTAATTTTCAAAAGCGTTTAGAATATTGCCAATGGTTAACAATAAAGTTGACGAAATAATGATTAAACATATACCTACTGTTTTATGTACTTAATATAATTAAATAAAGTTAAATTAAAAAAAATTAATGTTTTCAAAATAAACATTACAATTTTTAGGTTTTGGATCATAATAGGAAATTCATATCCACAAATTTTTCATTTTGGTAGTATTTATTTTAATATTGCATTACGCCACTGGACATAACAATTTTTTGATGCGGAACAGTTGTACTGTTTCAAAGTCAAACAAAATGATCGCACTGCGTTTGCATAACAAAAAACCAACAGATAATTTATGGTAACGTTTGTAAAGGGAGTCAGATATCCCAATTTTTTCCTATTATTAATTAGTAGTTTATTAACAAGACCCCTTTATTAAAATTTTCCTGTCATGATTAATTATTTGCTTAAAATACCAGTACTGATATAAAATTCAAATTTATTAAGATAAAGTGACTTCGCACAGGTGCAACAATTATAAAAATTCGTAAAATTTTTTAAAATTTAAAATATTTCATAACGTTGCAGAAAATTGCACAATAATTAATCACATTCTAGACGTAAATCTCAAAAACGTTTAAAAGTTTGTATACGTAAGCATCTTAATACTGGCCTACGAAATCCCCAAAGTTTTGTAACCATCCAATTTTTATAAAAACGCGGCAATTAAATCTAGAATCTAAAAAGATCTTTTAAAAGGGAATCTCTAAAAAGAATCCAAATCAATAAAATCGGGCTCATCGTGCTCGCGCCGACCTTTAAAACCGCCATGTAACCGCCGTCCGAACAAAAATGCGACTGCGACTTGAAATTAGAGTGCAGGTTAACGTGAAACGTACGTAAGTTGAGATACCTACAGAATAATGGTGAGAGGGATATGCATTGGAACCGACATTTTTTTACTAACACCTACACTGTATTTTGGTTGAATTCCTTGACGCCAAATTCTTGTTTGGTTTTGTTACCCAGAACTAACAAAAGAACCACCTACACAAATTACACTAACACAAAACAAAAACACCTCGACAAACGTACCGAAACCCAGGTACCAATTAAAACCTCGTCGGAGATTAAGCTGAACACCTATTTGCCTTAATCCAAAAATGAAACATAACCGTAAAAACTAACGTGTTCATCAGTATAAATTATCCCTTAATTAAACCGCCGCCGCCACCAGAAAACGTAAGTTATACCGTTTGCAATTTAAGATTGTTACCTGTAAAAAAACTATCCGATAAATATTTCGCGTTAAATAATTAATACCATTATTGTTAGACGCGAACGATTCAAATAGAAAACAAAGGTTTTATATTTTAAACCGGCCAACATAAAAATTATTTCATTTAAATAAAACCTGTGACTAATATAATTAATATCGGAAAATAAACAAATAATGCATCTGTTCAAATCTACCTTCAAAACAAAAAGATTTCATTTTATTTAAAAGGGAAAAATTCAATTTAAACGAAATGAGTTTATTTTCATAAAAAGCAGGTATAAAACTAGACCTTTTTCGTTTGAAATCACCGCTTTAAAATATCGATTATTTCTTTGAAGGAAACTAAACTCGGCGTCTTATCTCCGGTGTTTATAACAGTTGTCTTTTACCGACTTTTGTGTTTATACAGGAACGCATTCAGGTAAAATTATTTATTTTTTATTTCGGTAGTAAAAGTAAATTCAAACCGGTCAAGGACGTAGATTAAAGTCAAAAACCAATTCTATTAATGTTACATTGCAGAAACTCCAGAGGACCACCTAATTAACCCCAAAAGGAGAATCCACCTGTAAATATGTTTGTTTATCTTAGTTAATGTTTAAAGTCTAAATAATTAGATTTATAAAGAAAAAATAGGAAATAAAGGTATATAAACTTTTAATCTATTTGTTCAGAGTGGTGAGGCCAATAAAAGATCCTTATTTTGCAAGTACAAAAAACTGAGCTAAATGGGAAAAATAAAACTATTCATTTTATTAAACATAATAACGTTTAATTTTTTTACTATTTTTTGTAATTTATTTCTAAAAGCGTTTTAATGTCAATAACAAAATAATGTTTTCAAATTTCGAATATTGCAAAATAAATGTTCTTAATTGCTGGATCGATATAACTTTCTCTATGCTAATAATTTATGATGTTCTTAAAATCAGCAAAAGAAAATTAAAGGTAAGAAAAACAATGAATAATAAAATATACGTTTTACACAGTTTAAAGAATCGTTTTGCTAAACAGTAATGAAGTTTTGGTACATTTCTTCACGTACTTTAACAAGAATTGTGCATAACTAGACAACATTACGTATTTTTCAATTACGTCCTCTAACGTATTGATTCTTATAAATTTGCTTTAGGAACCCAAAGAAAAATCCATGGATTAGATCCAGATCAGGAACAATGAATGAAACCATCACGACAATCCAATCATCTAACGTTGTTTAAATAGTCATAACGTCCCTCGCATTGTGGCTGGACATGTCGTGGAAAATATACTTTTCTAGAACATCGAAGCCGGTCCTATTTCTTCTTGAAGAATTTAAGATTTTGACCAGTTAAATACTATGATATTTACCCAAAATTAGCCCAAACATTTACTTTTTGGAAACTGAGTGTTTGCTTGCCTCTGTTCATGGATTATTTGCGACCATATGCGTGATTTGTGTGATCGGATTACAATGTAAATGTACATTCGTCAGTAAAGTAAACACTGGACAAAAATGTTCTATTTCCACGTATAAATCATTGTTTCGCAAAATGTAATTCTCAGCTCTAAGTCTGCAGGTGTGTTTAAATTTTGTACTTTGAAACTTGTGTTTATGAAGTATTTTTAAAACTTTAATTCTGCTGCATCAGCACTGATTTGCTTAGTGTCGAGAATATATGGTCGGTTCTAAAAATACTGATGCTAAGGCGTGCAATTCTACTTCCCAGTCAGAATTTTAATTTTACTCCTAACTTGTCTGTTTACACTTCCTTCAATAAAATATGTATTAATTTTATGTTAATTCTACTGTAGTTATCATTTAGTTACCGTGTTTAAATTCCTTATTAAATAATTTATCACTTGTCGTGATGGAAACATTCTAACAAAAGTTTGATACTTGGGCACCGTGACATAATGTAATTTAATAATAAGTATTTTCTTAAATATAATTCTTTAAAATTTACGTTTTAATAAACAATTGAATCGTTTGATAACGTAGGAACGCGAATAAATTTAAATTTATTTCTGTTTCAAATTAAACGCTTTTGAAAATCAAATTACAAAAATAATCAAATAAAATGCTCCACCTAAATTAAGATATTTTCTTAAAATAAAAATTTATCCAATTGTAACCCTTGTGTGGTTTGTTGTGTTTTTTTTTTTTTTTTTTTTTTTTGGTTTTGTTTTTTTTTTTTTTTTTTTTTTTTTTTTTTTTTTTTTTTTTTTTGGGTTTTTTTTTTTTTTTTTTTTTTGGGTTTTTTTTTTTTTTTTTTTTTTTTTTTTTTTTTTTTTTTTTTTTTTTTTAAAAATTTAAAAATAAAAAATTTTAAATTTAAAAAAAAAAAAAAATGTTTTTTTAAATAAAAAAATTAAAAAAATTAAAAATTTTTAAAAAAAATTTTAATTTTAAAATTTAATTTAAAAAAAATTTTTTTTAAAAAAAAAAAAAATTAAAAAATTTTAAAAAAAAAATAATATTTTAAAATAATTTAAAATTAAAAAAAAAAATTTAAAAAAATTAAAAAAATTTTAAAATAAAAAAAAAAATTTATATAATAAATATAAAAATATATTTTAAATATAAATTTATTTAAAAAATTATAAATTTAAATTAAAATAAAATAATATTTATAATTAATTATTAATAAAATATAATTAAAAAAAAAAATTTTTTAAAAATTTAAAAATTTTAAAAAAATTAATTTAAAAAATATAAAATTTAAAAAAAAAAAATTTAAAAATAAAAAAAAATTTTTTTTAAAAATAAAAAATTAAAAAAAAAATTTTTTTTAAAAATTTTTAAAAAAAAAATAAAAAAAAAAATTAATTAAAATTAAAAAATTAATAAATTAATAGAAAAAAAAAATTTTTAAAAAATTTTTTTTATTTATATTTTAAAAAAAAAAATAAAAAAAAAAAAAAATTTTAAATAAAAAAAATTAATTTAAAAAATTTAAAAAAAAAATTTTTTTTTTTTTTTTTTAAAAATTTAAAAATTTTTTAATTTAAAAAATTTTTTTTTAAGTTTAAAATTTAAAATTTTTTTTTTTTGAAAAAAAAAAATTTAAAATTTTTTAAATATAAAAAAAAAAAAAAATTAATTTAAAAATTTAAAAAAAATTTTAAATTAAAATAAAAAAAAAAAATTTTTTTTTTTTTTTTTTTTTTTTTTTTAAAAAAATTTTATATTTAAAATTTTTTTAAAAAAAAAAAATTTTTAAAAAAAAATAAAAAAAAAAAAAAAAAAAAAAAAAAAAAAATTTTTTTTTTTTTTTTTTTTTTTTTTTCTTTTTTTAAATTTAAAAATTTTGTATAATTTTTTAAACCCTTCAAATTTTTTTTTTTTTTTTTTTTTTTTTTTATTTTGTTTTTTTGTTCTTTTTTTCTATCCTTTTTTTTTGGTTGTGGTGGTTTTTTTTAAATTTCCTTTTCTTTCCTTTCTTTTTTTTTTTCTCTTTTTTGCTGCTTGGTGTTTGCATATTTCTTTTTTTTATTCCTGCTTTTAAAATTTGGTTTTTTTTTCCTTGTTGGTTTCTTTTAATTTTTAAATATTAAATAATTATTTAAACCTGCTTAAATTTTTTTTTTTTTTTTGTTTAAAATTTTAAATAAAACATTTTTCTTTTATAAATAAAAAAAATGGTAGGGTTTCAATTTATTATATACTAAAAAATTAAAATCAAAAAACGAAATTCTTAAAATTTACTAATGGCATATTCTATGTAGTAAATAAACTATTTTATTATAATAAAATGTAAATGGGAATAATTAAAAACAAAAATTATGTATTTATAAAATAATCAATTATATATACAGGGTGTCCAGTTTAAGATGAAATGCATGGGGATATTGGAAACCGTTAGAGATACGAAGATGGTTAAATGGAAAAAAGTTGCGTCATTATATGCCCAAGAAGTAACCATGGTTACATGTCAAAAATCCCTTCCATTTACTAGACACAGGGTGATAACTGAAAATATGCGTTTTCTAAAAATCGCTATATCTTGTTTCTTGCAAGAGATACATCCACGATTTTTGCAGGATGGGGTAACAGGTAGCGAATTTCAAAATGATTTTGAAAAAAATCTAGGCCTACTAGATTTTGAGATAATGCACCAACTTTCGATTTTCTTATGGACGCCATATTGGATTTTGCATTTTGAATTCTTCATAAAAATGCTTTTCAACCATATATCATATGTTTATAATCTGCCAATGAGAAAGTGTCAAATTACACAATTAAATTTATATCAAAGCAACCTTGACATATTATGTATTTTAATTAAATGAAAATTAATCTAAAATTAAACTAACTATTGAGAACAATATTATTGATTATTAACATAAATCATAATAATAAAAGTGACAAAAACAACAAAAATAAAATTTAATATTATACTGAATTTTACTATTAATTTTGCTCGAATAAACCTTCATTCTCCTGCAAACCCATCTGCATCGAGTTGACTGCATCAAAGAGTTCCTTATCATCCGCATTTTGAATTCTTCATAAAAATGCTTTTCAACCATATATCAGATGTTTATAATCTGCCAATGAGAAAGTGTCAAATTACACAATTAAATTTATATCAAACTAGGCCTTTGCCAATCAACCTCTATTCAATTTTGCAAGAGAATGGAGGTTTATTCGAGCATTTGATTAATTAATAGTAAAATTCATATAATATTAAATTTTATTTTTGTTGTTTTTGTCACTTTTATTATTATGATTTATGTTAATAATCAATAATTTGTTCTCAATAGTTAGTTTAATTTGTAGATTAATTTTCATTTAATTAAAATACATAATATGTCAAGGTTGCTTTGATTTTTAATTGTGTAATTTGACACTTTCTCATTGGCAGATTATAAACATATGATATATGGTTGAAAAGCATTTTTATGAAAATTCAAAATGCAAAAATCAATATGGCGTCCATAAGAAAATCGAAAGTTGCGTCATTATCTCAAAATCTAGTAGGCCTAGATTTTTTCAAAATCATTTTTTTACCTGTTACCCCCATCCTGCAAAATCGTGGATGTATCTCTTGCAAGAAACAAGATATAGCGATTTTGAAAACCATTTTAAGTTATCACCCTGTGTCTAGTAAATGGAAGGATTTTTGACATGTAACCATGGTTACTTCTTGGGCATATAATGACGCAACTTTTTCTCCATTTAACCATCTTCGTATCTCTAACGGTTTCCAATATCCCCATGCATTTCATCTTAAACTGGACACCCTGTATATATATATATATATATATATATATATATATATATATATATATATATATAATACAAAAGTAATATCTTTTATTTTACAAAATAAAAAACTTTATATTACAGTTATACGTGAACATGCGGTCTACATTTTAAAAATGTTTATATATTATTTTATACTTGGATTCCTCGTAAAATTTTCTCCATGTTTGATGTTAGGGTAATTAGTTTTAAATTAAATTGGGACGTTGTCTGCTTAAGTCGAAAAATGTTTACATTTGAAGAGAAACATGGTTCCATTGTATAATTTAAAGCACGTTAATTATTTTAACAAAAACTAACGCAACAGAAGACAAAGGGGTGCTTAAGTACATCATTAGACGTATGAATCGGTTTCTTAAACAGGCCCTGCAACTTGGGAATATTCAAATTTATTTTTCTTGGAATTTTTAATTGGGGCACCCTGTATTTAGGTATCCTATATTGTTCAATTTTTGTTAAGGTATCATTATACTCATTTCCTTTAGTTTTGGCGTAATACTCATTTATTTAATACATTTGCAAAAAAAACATGCTACGTCTATTGATAATTTAATTTAAATTTATTAATACACTGTGTAATACTCGTATAGACATTGACCTAATTAAATTCAAATTTACATTTTCTTGAACTCAAAGTTCAAGACGTCTTTAAAAGTATCAAAATTTCAACATTAAACAGTTATTCTGCAAAACAATTTCTTATTCGAAGTTTCATGTCTTTCTTATAGTCGGGGTATTTTTAAACTTTTCTTTAACCCTTTAAAAAATCCATTTTCCAAATGGGCGACCTCCAAACCATAGGTCCTCCCCTTCCAATCTAATCGTCGTGGAATGTTGGGGTTAAAAATATTATGATCGACCTTGTATGATGGACCACATTTTCTGTGAAAATTCAATTGCTCTTTGAACAAAGAGGCCAGGTAGATGATTCTACAAAAAATCCAAACACACCTCTCCCGTTACTCTTTGCTCTAAAAAGTATGAACCAATTACGTTATCACCGATAACTCCTCCTTAAACATTTAAGTGTATTATATTTACAAAAATGTGGATTTTCTGTTGCATAATAATGAAAGTTATGCCTGGTAACTTTGCCGTTTCGGTGAAAAGTAGCCTCATCTCCAAACAACACCAAATGAGCAAAACTTATTTGTACCCGAATTTTGTTTTGAGCCGACAAACAAAACTCTAGCCTTCTTTGGTAGTCATCAGCATCTAATTCTTGAAGTAATTGAATATGGTGGGGATGCATTTTATTGACTTTCAGGATGTGCTGAACGATTCTTCGACCTGCTGCGATAGCTGCCTTTGACTAATACGAGGGTTTTCATTCACTGCTAAGAGAATATTTAGTTCATTTTTTCCGGTTATTGATCGTTTTTATGTATTAACTTTATTGTATGCCACACTTCCAGTCTTTTTTCCAAAGCTTTTCAAATGCCCTATTCTCAAGTTGTCTTCTCTGGATATCGTTGATACAATCTTTTTTGCCAAAAAAAATATATTTTTTTTTATATATATATATATATATATATATATATATATATATATATATATATATATATATATATATATATATATATATATATATATATATTTAGCCACACACACCAGATTCACACGCGTGCGCACAGACAAATCTGTAGCAATTGGCGATTCAAATTAAAAAATTATACACGGACAAGTTATATAGTACATAGTTTGTGTTGGCTTTAAACGAAATCAAAAGTTACAAGTTTAGGGTTTTGATTATTTAAAGCGTACTCACAGAGGAAAACAACAACTAGAGGTCAAATGTATCTTTCAGTATAACATGTGCTGTACATTTAAATGATAAGATATTATATTCTTGTTAACGACACAATTTTTTTTAAAAGGAAAAGTTCACGTGTTAAGCTATATATTTTGATTCGTTTTACCAATATTCATTATTTTTACCAGATATACGAAAGAATACAGAACACGTTTTACTGCGTTGATTTTACGAGTATATATCAAGGACGTAGAGGAATTATCGAGGAAGTAAAAAAGTATGAAGGAGGTATAAGGAAATATGAACAAATATACTTAGAAGAAGGAGGTATGTGTACAGAATTTGTGGTTTGTCCTTTAATTCTTCACCACCTTCGGGTTACCATTGTTGAGTACCTAGAAATATTTGGCGCTACTATTAAATAATTTAAATTAAATCTCCAAATTTGAGTACTATCCATTGTGTGTTACATGTGACCTATATACAAATCTTGTATACAATAATTTTTCGGTAACTTACGTTTCAAAATTTCCTTAAGCTTTGAGCAATTTTGTTTTTAATACTAATTGAGTTTAAAGGTTTTCAAAATTGATTTGGCGTGCGTGTATTGTTGTTTTGAATTAACATAAATTTATTAAGATTACTGGGACGAACCTTAACGCACTTTTTAAAGTGAGAGAGTGTTTTACGTGTTGGACGTTGGAGTTTGAGTTGGGTATTATTTTATCGAGTAGGCTACAATCCTGTCTTCAACAGCTGGGTAGGGTTATGTAAGAAGAAGGATTATTTACTCCAGAGAAATTATAGATTGTAGTGGCGCCTAAAGACTTTTCTGCTGGACTGAACATTGTTATTTGCTGTTCTATGATGTGTAAGGTTTTTTGAAGTCAAATTTCAGTTACTTTCAACACAGAGAAATTTCCATTGGGTTGGCAATCCACTTACCCTGGCAAGCTTTCACAATGCCTATTGCGGTTTGATCATGTACCGCCTTTAACATATTGAGGAAATAAAGTGATAAATGAAATTATCAAGGAAGAAGAGAAATTATCGAGGAAGTAAAAAAGTATGGAGGAGGTATAAGGAAGAATTGAGGAAATATGAAAAAATATTCTTAGATAAAGGAGGTATGTGTACAGAATTTGTGGTTTGCCCCTTAATTTTTCACCACCTTCTGGTTACCATTGTTGATTTTCCAAGTACCTAGAAATAGTTGGCGCTAGTATTAAGTAATTCAAATTTTAGTACTATCTATTGTGTTACATGTGACCTATTTACAAATCTTGTTATAATTAGCGACTTTTGTACAAAAAAATTAGATTTTATGCAAGCTCAAATGTTATCAACTTGCATTCAAATAAGTACTGTAAAATTTCTATACAACAAATTTCTCCATAGAACAAACTTTTATGTTGTACACTGCTCTTTTAGATGAAAACATAAAAGTTTAAATAACAAAGTAAAATTCTATACAACAAATTTTTTAGGCGAAATTAAAATAAATTTTTCTGCTTCATGTACGCCACATTACAAAAACAGGGGGAATAAGTAACAATATTACTACAATACATTTTTCTTACTGAACGAATGCTGTGCATAAATCGACATTTTAAAAATGTGCAAACTCTTCAAAATAATTTCTTAAGTTTGTCTAAATGTCAACTATAAGCAGGATACAAATAAAAGTCTGTACCAATCCTTCAAGTGAATAAATTTTAAAATAAGCAAGTGGAGCAAATATAAGTACTATGAAAATGACAACAAATTTTTCTACTGACCCTATATACGTAACATACGAATAACGAAACTCTTTACAGTATGTGTAAAATCTCCATTACGTAATATTTATATATATATATATATATATATATATATATATATATATATATATACATTTATGCAGCTGTAGGTTTGATTGAGTTAAGATGGATTACAGCCAATGGCGGGGGCCATTAAACAGTATGTTGAATAGGCGTCGGTAAAACCCTAAAGCGTCAACATGAATGGGTCTATTGTCATTATATTTATTTTAGGCGGTAAAGTTTAAAATCGTTTAATATGGAAGATCAAAGTAGGAATTGTTATTTGTTGTTTTTTGTAGTGTTCTATTTTTCTTTGTTAAAGACTTTTACTCTGTCCTCACCTGTACTTTAATTTTAATAAAGTATTAACCGAAGTCCTTTGAGATCTACCGAAAAGTTCTATTAATTTCGGTCTTCTCGAGTCTTAAGTTTATTCAGCTTCAGACGATCTGCTAGCTACCAGCGTAAAAGGTGATTAGGTACTGTTTTCATCAAAATATTCATACTGTTTAGTTGCTGTCGAGGTTACTGTGTGCTTAAGAACAAAATTAAGAATCAAAACATTTGTGGAAAATACTTATACAAACGTTGGGGTAAGTTGCAAATTAATTAAACATTCAGTTTGTAAGCCGCTTTCGCTCACAACAATTAAAATTGTTTATTTTAATTTTCCTCCAACTAGCTCAATCGTGTCTATTTGAACAAGACGGGAGCGGTTCGTAACTACGGAGTATTGAGGCTTAACACTGTTTACTTTGAATAACTAGAGTAAAATGGTTTAAACGTATATTGTCCTATACCAGATACAAAACTAAATAACTAATAACTAAAAAATATCTCAACTTAGCCTAAACGATTAAAATATATACTATGACCCCGGCGGTTTGGCTTACTGGACGGCTAAGTCCCTGCAGTCCGTCCTGGTACGTTTCTGTGTACATATAAGTTAAGGTTATTTGACTGTAGCCGGATTATGAACGAAATAGGACGACAATAGACCCTTTAAAATTATTTAGGAAAATTCTATTACGGTCCTGACTAACGGAAGCTGGAAATAAGGCTCCAGTAGGACAAGTTATCATTCGTACCTAAAGTATTAAGACAACGACCGGCGTGTGCTCACATGTAGGTCAGGGAAGGAAATCGATATTACTAGCGTAACCGCGCAGGTCGTATTCATATGATATGACTTCGGGGTTTAATAGCTAGGTAAACGTTGCTTTGAATATATTACTCTACAGGATTTATTGTACGCGTTTTGACTACCAATTAGTCTTGCGGGATTATTTTATTTACCCCTATTAGTTATTAATACTCTCACCAATTAGAATTAATTACTTAATAGCGTATTTATTTTATTCGTTTAAAAGATACTTTTATTTTTAGGATACGAAAGGGTTTTATGTTAAAGTGAATGCACGGCGTTTCTTAATTTAAACACGTCTTAATTTTACTAAGTTCAAGGCAGGAAGATTACGAAGGTTCTTCCGTATTCGTTTAATTATTATGGTTTGGATTTAACACCAATTGAGAGTTTCGTTCAATTTAACCAAACGTACATGCGTTGTTTTTATTTCCTATATTGAATATTTTACGCGTCTAGCTGATAATCCAAAAGTTTACCTATTCGTACACCAATTAGTTTTAATAATTGCGGAAAGTAAAAGTAAAGTGTTTTGTAATTTGAACACGTTTCATATTTACTAACTTGAGGATCTGCTTACACGCGACCTAACCGTGTAAATTCGTAAGTTTAAACAATTACGCAAATTGTTTCAACTGGACTAACGGCTTATTTGGTATTTACTTATTTTCGTTCTTAGTAAAAGCTAAGTTTAATCGTTCTACACAAACTCTCGTCGGTCGGGGACGTTGTCACAGCGGCGGATGCGATTCAACAAGCGCTTCTGGGGCATGTCGTGGAAGCGGCTTCTCAGGTAAACGATCGTGTCTGTGAGTATCTCTAGGTGTCTTTTTCTGGTCAGGTGTGCTAGGTGTGGTTAGAGTAATGTTGTGTGCAGAGTGTGTAAATGAGAAGACAGTCCAAAGTTTGGGACTCCCCGAGTAGTGCTATTGGACTGCTTTTTCCGGAATGTGATAGAAATAGAGCGAGAACCCTTCTTGTCACAGGAGTAAGCAAAGGATGAATCCAGGGCGTTAAGCCCGTCTCCACCGTTGGACTAAGTGTAGGTATGTGTGGAAGGTGACTCCAGGCTCTACAGCCTGTCGTAGCAACTTCGAATGTGTGTACTGGAAATGTAAGATAGCTTTCGGTCTTTACAGTCCGTTGCCTATCTAGGTATCTGGTATAATGTGTTTGTACTCAACTCATGTATTCTCAATCTCGGAACACGGCGGCAGGCAAGTAATCACCAGGAGGTTGTAATCAGCTTGTAGTAGCGCGACGGTTTCAGGATAATCGTAAGCGGTGATCGGCAGGCAGCGTACACTACGGTTCAGGCTAAGCGCGCGCGAACTAGATCGGGATCGTCCTTTTTGGTATCGCGTCGTGGTTTTTAAAGAGAATGCGCGAGGGCGGATACAGCTTCTGTTTGACGGGGATTCCGTTCGCGATTGGCTGAGGGTTCTCTGACGTAAAAACACTCGATGTTTTTTTTTTAAATCGACGTCGGAGGGGATAAAAATAATTATTTGTGGTGTAATATCGCGCAATCTTTTGCAATTTGTTTTAATATTATGAAACTTTACGTAACTGGATTACTTCAGGGCAATTAACAAATAATTAATTGACGAAATTTTAGTAAAGTTAGGTTGGATCTTTACAAGTTTTCTAGTAACTAGGTATATTATCTGTTTGGTATACAGTTAAATCAAGTTAAACAAAGAAAGATAAGTGATTTTGTTACTTATATAGACTGTACGTCTTCTGTTAACGCTTTATAGCGATTAAGTAGCTATTAATAGATAACCTAAATAAGAAATCTTAATAACAAAATTTTTATTTCTTTGCTAGGTACCTAGGTATTTAAGATTACCTGTTTGCCTACTGCATGGATCTGAAAACTAATACAGCTACAATGACCAATAATGTTGAAAAATTAGTTTTTTTTTTGGAATATCTCAGCGTTTCCGAATTTCTATGTAGTTCAGTTTATTTTGGAAATAAGGTATGTAGTCTGTATAACATTTAGAATATAATATATGTAATATTTAGAAGCCTGAGCATAAATATTTTAATTCCCTCCTATTTTAGGATTACACTTTATTATACCATCATGGAAATTAACAAAATTACAGCTACACCGTCCACACACGATGAAGAAAATAAATCAAACGACTGCATGTTCAGATGAATCAAATGTATGGGTAGAAGTTGAGTCGAAAATTAAAATGGAAATTCCGGCAAGTGTAAAGAATATGTTAGAAATTAACGGTTTTGTAAATGGGCATGTAATAGGTAAAATTAACGAAAACACAATTTCTGAAATTGAAAATTTCGCGCAAACTGAACTTCTGCATATAATAGATAAAAATGATTATTTTAAATATTACGGGATTTATGTCACAAAACCGCAAAACTTTAAACTCCTAATTGGGCGTCGGGAAATAATTAAGGTAGTCGTGAAGTATTTTCATGAAAAGCACTTCTCTAACATTAATGATAACCATGACAAACTAAAAACAAAAATAAGTACGAGAGACAACACGACAAAAAAGTCAGTCAGAGAAGCACAACATCTAGTGATGACTAGAAGATGATTTTGAGAATGCTTCGTCAGACGAAGACAACAACAAAGTCTTTGACACATTTAAAAATTGGGCAAAATCTAGAATTGACGTTGTTGAAGCCATAAATACACAACAAACCTATGTATTTCATCATTTGTCAAATAGTTATAATATTTAAGCTTTAGACTTTCGTTTTTATTTTCATGTTTTTTGCAATAGATTAGTTAATCCTGAGTGACAGTCAAGCTAAGCACAAGTCGCTCACAAAGAAACATTTCTGATGAATTTTACTAATGTACTCTTCTACGAAGCTGTAAAGCTAGACAATATGCACTTAGAATTAACACGAACCATTTTTTTTTGTTAGTCAGTTCTATTCGTAAGGTGGAATAATTAAGATGTAATATTGTGCTACAACATCAAGCTATGTATTTTAATAACCATTATAATAAGTGTTGATTCATAATGATCTTATTTATTCACGTGTCACCTTATCCAATCATAATAATTACAGTCCACAAAATTATATCAATCAAAATAAAATATACTCAACATTTGGTCCTTCGAATCAAATTTGGGTTAACGCATTAATACATTGTTAAAAGTGCCGGCAAGTGCAAAGTAGCAGAGTACCTGGAGGATGCTACACTACAAACAAACAAAGGTATGTCCATTTCCTTATCTTACCTAAAAGTTAAAACATTTAATTATACTCCTTCATAATACAACGACATGTTATCGATTTACGTAATAATAGCATTTTAAAATCTACACCAAATTGTGTGTCGTAAAACGAACCATTTAAACAAATAATTCTTAATCAGATAAGTGAAACGTATTATATATTTATTATAAAACTATTGCAATCCAAACAAATTTGTAACTTACTTATTGGTTACAAATTTAAATCAAATCTCAAATAATTATCTAAGCATTCACCACCGAACTGATAAGATTAATACAATTTAAAATGTCAGAACTTAAAGAGTTAGTTGCCACACGCGGTAAATTTAAGAGTAACTTAACACGTTTTAAAACATATCTCGACAAAGCAGACGAATCTCAGGTTGATACATTTAATCTGGAGAACCGAATCAAAGAAATAGAGTCACTACTTAACAAATTTGATGAGGTTCAAACAAAAATTGAAATGTTAGATAACGTAGGAACGGATAGTGAATTAAATAAACATGATAAAGAGCGTCAATTATTCGAGGATGAATATTTTGAGTACCTTGCCCGTGCTAAGTGTTTATTATACAATGTCACAATGGCTAATTCAACACAGGGAGATTCAGGGTTATCTGCACAAGCCACCTCAAGCGGCCTTAGTTCAAAAAATGTTAAATTACCACCTATACCGCTACCCACATTTGACGGCTCTTACGATCAGTGGTTTTATTTCCGCGATACTTTTACTTCTATAGTTCATAACGATAATCAAATTTCTGGCATTCAAAAATTCCATTATCTGCGTCTATCGCTAAAAGGTGAAGCTTCTGAACTCTTACAGTCGTTAGAGGTTTCCACCGCGAATTACAAAACTGCATGGTCAATGCTACAAAAACGGTTCGAAAATAAAGTGTTATTACTGTTATTAGTTAACAATCATATAAGATCGCTTTTTACTCTGCCAACCTTAGTCAAAGAATCGCATACACAAATGAGATTGTTACATGATGGTCTAAATAAACACATACGCGCCTTAGAAGTTCTCGAACAACCTGTAAAATACTGGGATGGGTTAGTAGTTTATTTAATCATAAACAAATTAGACACTACTACACGTAGGGAGTGGGAATCACATACTACTAAACAAACTACCTTCCCAACAATCGCAGAACTTACTGAATTCTTAGAACGAAAGTGTAGATTACTAGAAACCATAACAAGGTGAACAAAAGAGCACCATTTACAGGGAAAAAACCAAATCTTATCTCGCAACGAACAATACGTTGAAATGCAGTTTCTGCTCAAAGGGTCATATCATAACTCAATGTCAAGTATTTTTAATCCTCACTCCAGAACAAAGGTTTTCCGAATCAAAAGTCAAAAAACTATGTATTAACTGCTTGAGGGATAACCATTTCACAAAATCCTGTAAACAAATATTCAATTGTAAGATTTGCAAAAAGCGCCATCACTCACTTTTACATTTTGAAGAACCTAGCTCGTCCATTCCTGAAAACACTACTGAGGAAAGGTCGACGATTCAAACCGTAGCTGCGCACATTCATAATCTAAAAAATCAAATAATTCTTTCGACGGCGCTAGTCAAAGTTCAAGATAGCGTTGGCAAGTACCATAATTGTCGGACTTTACTAGATAGCGGATCACAAAGCAATTTTATTACGGCTAATCTCGCAACTAAATTAAACCTGCATCAATCCAAAATCGATGTATCAATATGTGGCGTAAACAACAGCCTAAATAAAGTAAAATTCATTATATCGATAAAAGTAAAATCTAACATCAATTCATTTAGCATCAACATTACTTGTTTAATTTTACCAAACATAACAGGCAACTTGCCAACGACCTCATTTGACAAAGCGTCTTTAAATATTCCAGAAAACATTCCCTTAGCTGACTCGGCATTCAATATTTCCGATAAATTAGATCTATTGATCGGAGCCGATACTTTTTGGCAGATAATAAGGGCGGGTCAAATAAAGTTGGCAAAAAACAAACCGATACTCCAACAAACTTTACTGGGTTGGATTGTTTCTGGACCAATTCCATATTCGCAGTTTAATACCAAAACGTATTGTAGTCTGGTAACAAATGATGAAGTTCAGGCTAGTTTACAAAGGTTTTGGGAAGTAGAGGAAGTCGCACACACGAAAGCCGTATCGTACGACGACCAACAAGCTGAAATTATATTTAAAACCACGACACAGCGCGATGCTACAGGCCGATTTATTGTACGGGTACCATTAAACCAATCAACTTCTAGGAAACTCCAAGGAGACCGCGTTAAAACGCCTTTATGCGTTAGAAAATAAATTAAACAAAAACGCTGAAGTTAGGGAACAGTATATTCAATTTATGGACGAATATGGTAAGTTAGGGCACATGACAGAAGTAAACACGGTCGATGATAATATATCCTATTACATACCCCATCACTGCGTCCATAAAGAATCAAGCATTACTACCAAACTACGCGTAGTGTTCGATGCATCGTGTAAATCCACGTCTGGGATCTCTTTGAACGACCTACAATATGTGGGACCTTCAATCCAAAACGATCTAGTATCAATTATTATGCGCTTTAGAACCCACAAGTACGTGCTAGCTGGAGACGTTACAAAAATGTACAGGCAAATTCTTGTACACCCAGACGACAGGAAATTGCAAAAAATATTGTGGAGGTCGAATCCTCTTAATCCAATTCGTGAATTTGAATTAAATACCATAACATACGGCACCGCTAGTGCGCCCTTCCTAGCAATAAGGTGTTTACAGGAGTTAGCTTATCAACATGAGAAGGAATACCCCATTGCCAGTGCAATCATCTTAAGGGACTTTTACGTAGATGATCTCCTAACAGGGGCAAATACTCTTACAGAATTAAGAACCATTTATAATGAAATCAAGTCAATACTAAATGCAGGATGCTTTTCCTTAAATAAATGGGTGTCAAATAGTCCTCAAATATTGTGCGAAATTGCGAGTTCAGAGTCAAACGTCATTCTCAACATTGGGAATAATAACGAAACGCAGGCGCTAGGCCTTTTATGGCATTCTCAGTCCGATCGACTAAATTACAAAATCCAACGTTTTCAGTTACCGCAACAAATAACTAAAAGACTTGTCCTGTCCGTGACTGCTCAAATTTACGATCCTTTAGGGCTTATTGGACCAGTCATAATAGTGGCCAAGATATTCCTTCAGAAACTATGGCAATTAAATATTGGATGGGACGATAATCTTCCATCAAATTTGAGAAATGAATGGAAACAATTTTACAATAATTTAGATACGTTAAATCATCTTAAGATACCACGACGTATTACATGTGACGATGTAACTGAAACAAGCATTCATGGATTCGCTGACGCGTCACATATTGCGTATGGAGCATGTGTATATATCCGTACTGAAAACAAACGAGGTGAGGTAACTATACGCTTAATATGCGCCAAATCAAAGGTCGCACCAATAAAGGTCATTACAATACCTCGGCTAGAACTATGTGCAGCCCTATTGCTGGCCAAATTAGTAAAAACTATAAAATCATCATTAAATATTGAACCAAACTATACGTATTTGTGGAGTGATTCAACCGTAGTATTGTCATGGCTGCATAACGAACCTAATATGTGCAAGGTGTTTGTCGCCAATCGTACCTCACAAATTCAAATTCTTACCGCTAATTCAAAGTGGTGTCACATCCGTACTGAGAGCAATCCTGCCAATCTAATTTCAAGGGGCACTTCTCCATCCGTGCTAGCTGGTTCAGATTTATGGTGGCGCGGACCGGAATGGCTAAAATTGTCAAGGCAAGAATGGCCGACAATTCAATTACAAAAACCTCTGCAATCTTCAGAGTATTCTAAGGAAATGCGAAAACCTAAACTGATGGTGTTGATTACAGCTAACTGTGACGATTTGTACAACCGACATTCATCGTTGAATAAATTACAACGAGTAGTTTCGTATATCCTTAGACTAAAACAAAACGCATTATCTAGTAGGAAGCAGTACGGCCCTATCACGAGTGGTGAATTAGAATATTCCCAAAATACGCTACTAAAAATCGCTCAGTCTCAAACATTCTCGGACGATATCAAATCATTAAGACGCTGTAATCAAGTTAAAAGGGACAGCAAACTATTACATTTAAATCCGTTCATTGACGAACATAACATACTAAGGGAGAGGGGGGAGATTAACTGAATCCCATTATCCATTTCATAAAAAACATCCTGCATTATTAGCAGGTAATCACCCCCTCGCTAACTTATTAGCTAAAACCGAACATATTCGATTACTGCATGCTGGGCCTCAGCACCTGCTAGCTACACGAGAAAAATTTTGGATTCTGTCGGGTCGTAATCTAGTACGAAAAGTCGTTCACCAATGTGTCACTTGTTTTCGTGTACAGCCTAAGGATACAAATTACCTAATGGCTAACCTGCCAAATTACCGTTTAATCCCTTCTAAACCCTTCGCCAATTGCGGAGTAGATTACTGCGGACCATTTAATTTACGCGATAGAAAAACACGAAATTACAGGATCTCTAAGGCGTATGTGTGTTTATTTGTATGTCTCGCTACCAAGGTAATACATGTTGAATTAACTAGTGACCTAACCTCGGAAAATTTCCTGGCTTCACTAAAACTATTTATGGCTCGCAGGGGAAAGGTACAAAATATGTATTCAGATAACGCAACAACCTTTAAGGGTGCCCAAGCAGAAATATATAAATTTGTTAATTCTATAAAGCACGAAATACAGACTCAAATGTCAGGTTTATATATGAACGGAAATACGTGTTTTAATTTGCTTTTATAAAATAAAAGCTTTTACACTGGGATTTTATATTGAATGTATTTATTTAAGAACTAAATGTATGTGTACCGGGTTCACGTCTTCTCATTTAATTATTTACACAAGGTTATTAATAAGGGTGCCTTAAGATTGATCATAATTATCTTTAGTAATTTGTGAGAAATTATCTCCAATATAGAATTTATATTTTAACCAAATTAAGATTTACGTTTTACGAAAAAAAAAACGCTTTTACAGTCTTACATCTATTTTGCGTATATCTTAACACGTACCAAGCTTTTTATTCGCTCGGGATTTATAACTATGTTAACGGATCTATCCTAATTATTCTAAGTGTTTAAAACAGAATAAACTAGTTTTATTATTTTCACGAAATTTATAACTACGGTGATGGATTTAAACAATTATCCCAACTGTTTAAAACGGACTGAAGTAATTTACTGAATCTCTCCCTATGGGTGAGATAAAACGATTTATGGCTCGCAGGGGAAAGGTACAAAATATGTATTCAGATAACGCAACAACCTTTAAGGGTGCCCAAGCAGAAATATATAAATTTGTTAATTCTATAAAGCACGAAATACAGACTCAAATGTACCAGCAAGGGATTACGTCGCATTTCATTCCAAGTAGAGCGCCCCATATGGGCGGAATCTGGGAGGCGGGTGTAAAAAGTTTAAAATACCACCTGAAACGAGTGGTAGGCAACGCATCTTTAACTTTCGAAAAGTTTAATACCGTTATAACGCAAATTAAAGCATGCCTAAATTCCCGCCCCATTTCTCCATTGCCGTGTGACCCCAATGATCCACTTCCACTGACACCGGGACATTTCCTAATCGGCCAGAGTTTGGTAGCGCTACCAGAACCAAACTTGTTTGATCAAAACGATAACCGTCTATCCCGTTTTCAACGAATTCAAAAAATGACTCAGCATTTCTGGAAACGCTGGTCAAAGGAGTACATCTCCGAACTGCAGGCAAGAAAAAAATGGAAGGATCAGGATACACATCTAATCGAAGTAGGAGCCTTGGTGGTAATTAAGGAAGAAAACCTTCCACCCATCAAATGGAGTCTTGGCAGGATTCTATACAAAATAAAATATACTCAACAGACGTAAATAAATAGCCATCGTTCGAAGAAGACTTCAACAATATAGTAGTAAAAATAGAAAAATCAACTTTTGATTCAGTTTTCTATTGTGATATTAAATGTTTTTGTGGATCAACTTACAAATTACCAAAATTATTATCAAGAAAAAATTCGCGAATGCCAAGGTGGATCTTCTCCAACTTCCAAACACATCTTAATGAAAAGCATATTTTGCGATCAACTAAAAGTTCTAAAAAAACAACCAAAGTGACATCCAAGTTCATTGATACGTATTTTAAACCAGCAGCTGTTGAAAAAATGAATATTATAAATGATATTACTATAATTCCCCAACCGTCTACATCTACAAACATAGATTGCAGTAATATTTCCAAGCACATCTTGGGCTATCTATAACAGCACAGAAGTGGATCGAAATAAAAATATCTTGTCAAGTATTGAAAATCCTAATGACGAATATGCGCTTAAAAATCACCGAGTAATAATCAATCCGGAAAGTACTTCTCCAAAAAGGACAGAAAAATGGAAAAATTCCAAATATCAACGGTCAGAACGATTAAGAAATCTGATGTGTGCAACACATGACCTCACAATGCAATGTAATTGATAACTAGTGTACTATTTTTCATATCATTAAATTGTTTTTTTCTATAATCATTTTTTGAACATTTATTGTTTCAAGATGGGCTTCAAAATAAAAGATTTCCTTCTTTAAGTATTTAAATATATTTATTGTAAGTATAAATTGTAAGATGTTAAAATGACATAAATTCTACTTAGTAATAAAAAAAAGTAATTAGAATTCTGTCATTTTAAAATTTATCATAACGTGTAAAAATGTAAAAAAATTTTTTAACAATAGACCAAAATTTTTTTTTCCAAAAATCGTCTCAAATGGTCAGAACTGGCTCAAAAATGAAAAAAACCAAAGGGCCAAAAATTTTTTTTTTCAAAAATTGTTTCAAATGACCAGAAATGCCTCAACACGTCTAATAAGATAAGATAAAAAAACCTCGTACATTATGTGTCTTGAACCCGAGACGCCGGGACATCAACAAAGGCGCTGCCGGAGGAGTTCACGAACAAACGAAAAACTTGGTAGATATTCAATTCAATTCAATTCGCTCAAAAGTACCGTCTACCCATGGATCCGAACCTGGGTACCAAATTTCATGACGATCGGATTATCTTTGTGGACGCTATCGTACTGGAACACATACGGACAGACAGACATACATTTTGAATCATTCACGTTTCAACCTATTTTTTACAACTTACGGTAAAGCAATTTTTAAGTATGGTAGCTCATTTTAAAGGACATTTAATCCTCTATAATAATACGCTGGGATTTACTTTCTATCTATTTTCTATTTTTCGATAATTCACAACAATTAAAGTACTGCACTACCGACCGATTACAATACCTCCCAATACTTTCGTATTGTGAGGTAAAAGGGCAAGGGAAAAGTGTGTAATCTCAAATATATCGAATCAAACACTCCTTATAGACTATTATGAATTTATTAGTGAAATTCCTTTTGCTGATCCGGATATTACAAATAAAGTCCTGAGCAGTGTACCCCATAACACCCTAGAGATATAAATAAACCCGACTCTGAAGAGAACTTAACCATTTTCCTAAAAAAATTATTATCAAACGCCATGGAAAATTCGAAACATACAGATAATAATAATTTTTTGACGAATTTACTGAAAAGATCTCCGTGTACTTATACTACACTGCTGGTAGACTTGCGTATGAAACTTTGCAAGCAAATCTTTAGAATTGCTTGCCTTCAATGTTGGCATTAAACCGTTCCGTAGGAAACCAAACACACTTATTTAATAGAGGGTATGCTGGATTTTAAAGGTTTACACGATTTCTTAGAAACGAAAAATTTACCAAAAGTCGTATGGATTTCCGAAGATGGTGCAAGGGTAAATAACAGAATTGAACATGATCCCAAATCCAATAAATTGTTGGATTTGTTCTACCTCTTAAGAATGGTCTTCCAGAAATTAACACATTTATTGCTTCATCATCCGGCGCAATGCAAGAATATCTTGAAAATGCGATAAAAGATTCATATGCTTACGTTGTTGTCGCACAGCCTCTGATTCCAGGGTAACTATGGTATTGTCTAGGTATTTTTGGAACAGATAATAAATTTACACACGCAGACGTTATGAAAAGATGCGCCTTTTTGGAAAAAGAAGCAGTCAAATTTGACATAACAATACTAGGAATCTCTTCAGACGGTGATACGCGGTTACTGAAGGCGGCACGAATCGTTTCTGGGTTAGGTACATTAGACTACGAATCGAAATTTGGCAATAATGTAAATGGTACTTCATGGATACAGAAAAAACGAGTCTCTGCTTTTTTCAAGATTTTGTACATATTTTAACTAAAGTAAGAGTACGCTTTTTAAAAAGTAATATGAAATTAATGATAGACAACAGTCCCTGTCACTTCGAAACACCTCACTGAAATAATTAACACCGTTTCCAAAGACAAGCATCTACTTACACTCCTAACTTACTCTCCGACCTAAAGGCAGAAGATAAAATGAATTTTTTTGTCAGCAGAGAACGTTTGTTCTAATAGAGTGCCTGAACTATTAAAAACAGTTCCCAATTCAAAAGGGACCGGAACTTATTTAAAAATCATGAGCTATATAATATCAGAGTTTCTAAGTGATAGACAAACAGAAGAAGTGACACGGGTGACAGGATTTATAAAATTTGATTCGTAGTATTTCTTGTGCGTGTATGGCGATCCTTTATACTAAAAAATAAAAATATGTCATTGAAAGAAAATTTTATCTCTTCGAATTGCTGTAACTGTGTAGAGCTAAACGCCCATAATTTAATAAAAGTTGTTTTGTTGTTTAAATTTAAAGAAACTCGAGAAGAAGGTTCTTTACAAAACGACATGTTACATTTGCCACCAATGAGTAGTCAGGCATGTGAAAAGCTGTTTAGAGCTGCACGATCTACAACATCAACGTATTCGACAATTATAAACTTTAGTATTAGAGACCTTTTGCGTAGAGTAGACCGAATTAAAATAGTTAACAATATTATTGGAGAAATGAACTCTGATTTCTTACTTCCCCGAGAAATAAAAGCACGTAGGGGAGAGTTGAGTAAAACACGATACTTAGTGTTTAGGACCTAACTTTTTGAATAAAGTACTGCAAAGGACACTGTTTTATCTCTAATTTCACTAGTAATTGCACTTTTGATTGGAATTATCATTTATGAAAAATTAGGTGATATATCAGAGAAATATACATTATTTTGTTTACGCTGCAAGTATCCTGTTTTACCCTACTAGGTGGGTAAAACAGGATACTTACACTATTGCAGATTTCATAACGTTTATCCTTCAGGAGACAGCATAAGGAACTCAAAATAATTATTGTAGGTAATACAAAAAAATTAAATAAAAAAAAATACAAAATAAAATTTGCTTACGAGATTTTTAGTATATTCTACAAAAACTAAACAAAGGAACATTCACAAAAAAAGCTTAGATTATTATTATTATTATTGACAAAAGTCACAAATAAAAACTTCATCGTCGTCGATTCCCACTTCTGCACACGCTTCATGAGCCCAACCTTGACAATGCGGACACTTTATCCAACCGTCTTCTGACTTAGAATTCAAATATAGTTCACTGCAAAACATGCATGTTCCTTCTTTGCTTTCTTCTTCAGAACTTGAATCTTCAGTGTCTTCAGTCTGCTTCCTTCTTTTAATTTTTTGTTTATTGGCATATTCTTGTCTTGCTACTTTCGTGTATTGTTTTTCTTAATTAGTTCCTTCTAGTTGTCTTCTTATTTGGATTTACATTATCTTTTTTATTTAGTTTGGTTCCGTATCATCGATGTTTAATTTTGGCTTCTTTGCAGAGCTTTTTTTGATACTGTCTTCGAGTTCGTTTTTATATGGCGTCGATGTTAACACTGCAGTTTTATCCCTTCTTCTGTCGTTTTAATTTTTCTTTCTGAATGAAGGAGTGGAACAACCTGTTTTGGCGTTACAACAAAATTCTTAGTGCTGTGCGAACATGAAGGAGTGGCATTCCCATAAAAATGCTTCGCGGGAATTGGACCTGGAGTAGTATCTTGTGTGTTTAAGGTATTTGCAGTATATTCTTGATCTCGTGATTGAATTTTTTGCAGGGTGTTTAAAGGTTTCAGTGGTGTTCTTGGTGGTGTTCAAGGTGGTGTTCTCGGTGGTGTTTTCGGTGGTGTGTCCGTTGGTGTTCTTGCTGACGGCATGGATGATGTTCTTAGCGAAGAATTTGTAATTTCACGTAACAAGTTATCGTTATCTATAGTTTGACTATTTGTATTGTCTTCTATAGGTCTATTTGTAGTTTCGGCTGGTTCAAACATCCAGTCTGGGAATATCTCTGGATTTAGAGGATGCACACCTGTTTTCCTAAATACACTTACCGCTGTTTGAACACTAGCAGCTTTCCTGAAGGCATTTCCAAAAAGTTTGCCTATTTGAGATATCGTAATAGGCCTGCCTGGATGCTGTTGCACCCAGCTTTGTATTTCTGAACTGTAGTATGTGCTGAGTGGTGACATAAAACTTACGTCCAGAGATTGTAGGCGGTGAGTTGTATGCGGCGGAAAACATAGTAATACAACACCGTTCTCCCTGGCCCTTTGAATCAACTCCAGATTCTTGGTGTGGGTAGCGTGCCCATCAAGAAGCAAAAGCACAGGGTGTTCTTTTGAAGGATTGGAAACAGAAATAAATGTATCAAATCAGCTCAAAAATATTTCTTTCTGCATCCACCCTGATGGATGATAATGAGCTGTGCTTCCAGGGGGAGCATCGTCCAGGAGCTCTGGCTTCGCCCTAGCTCTTGGGAAGACGAACATTGGTGGCATAAATACACCAGTAGCACGCATGCAGATCTCCACCGTTACCAAAACTCCATGTTCTGCTGAAAACAAACAGCCAACTTGTGGTTTTCCACGTAACGACAAACAGCTCGATCGTTTTTTTGGCACTGTCATAATACCCGTCTCATCGACATTATAGGTGTGATCAGGGGGTATTTTGTGTTTTTCAATAGTTTCACATACCAGATTGAAGAATCTTTCAACTGCAGGCCTATTGAAACATATGACCCTCGCAAGTGATGTTGGCTGAGGTGAACGAAGTTTGATCTTAGGATGCCGGCTTAAAAAGCTGTATAACCAAGCTTCTTTTTATTTTTGTTAAATCTATTTGGCAAACCATTACGATCTGCCAATTCAAACGCCAAACTTCTTAATTCGTTAAGAGTTAAGCCAAATAGCCTTGCTTCCATGGACAAAATGTGTTCGACTAGCTCCTCTTCCTAACCCGGAGCGAAAACAGGTTTGTGACGTCCTAGTCCTTTTTTGGCAGACCCCTCCCTATTGAGACCACCCTGCATAACTTTCATCACCCGTGCTTCAATGGTCGTACGAGGAACCCCATATTCTTTAGAGGCCTTGAGGTACCCCATTCTTCCTTCTAGTACTTCTTCAACAGCCTGACGCATACTGTCCTCGTCCCAATTCTGCCTTTCCGTTTTTCTTTTATACTTGCCCATTGCTCTTCAAAAATAAAAAAGAAATAATTTTAAATATAAAATTATACAAGCAATACTATATAGATGTGACTGGGTAAAACCGGATACCATCCTGTTTTATCCAACCACTCTGTATCCCGTTTTACCCGACAGTGCATTGCGAAACATGTGTTCATATTTTAATAATTAAAAAAAGCAAAATACGGAAAACTATTGTAAATACCTATAGTAAATAAATGTAGTATTCTTTAAATCCACTCACCTTCAAATAATTTTACACTAAAAATTAAAAACCAACTTCTTAATATAGGTGAAATAATTTAGTTTAACCTCACACTTTAATAAATGCACCTGTCACGCCGTTCAGAGATAAACTAAAGTCCGAAGAGTACTTTCCGGGCGTAGAAAGGCAACATGGAATATTAGTTCAGTCATCACCAGATAGATGGAACTACCTGTTTTAAAGTTAAACTGGGTATCCCGTTTTACCTAACTCTCCCCTAGAGATTATCACACAAGAAGAAATAGTAACTGTTGACATAGAGTCATTAATCGGAAAAGCTCTGAATGATGTGAACGCTGAAGAAAATTAATTTTTGGAAACTGCTTTACAAAGGATCGTAGATGAAGATATCGATTATGACGTAGAAATTGCTGAACATATCAATGAAGATCGCGGTAAACACTCGCAAGAACATCATGGTGACCACAACTTAGGTGAAGAAAGTAGTAACAAAATTCAAGAATCACTTGATTTTAAAGACTATTCAGCTTCAATAAAAATTGTAAAAGACAGCTCTCCATATGCTGAAATACAATTAAAAGAAAAAACAGTTGTCATAAAAAAATCGTCTTGTTGTTGGTTGCTATCCCATTCATATGGTCGAGTAAACAATGATCGTCTTAGAGGTATATTATAGGGCGAAATGAAAAATATACTTCTAAAAAAGTTATAAAACAAAAACCAGAGAAGACACATTACACAACCACAAGTGAGATAGATGAATAGTCGGAGGAAATCAACCCTTCCGGTACATCTGATATTGAGAATAAGTCACTTAATATATTATTAGAATATTATGTGGTTGCTTATGGAAAACTATGGTTCATAGGAAGAATAATAGAAATTCTAGATGAAAATAAATTTAAAGTCAAAGAAGATATTGACATTGTTGATAAGAAACATATCTTTTACGGACCATTTAAGCTCCTCGGTACCGAACCTTTAATTTAAATAGGACTGATTTAATTAATATAAAAAGAGTACCTATATAAACTTACAAATGAATAAAAATTATTATTAATTTTATTAAATACATAAATGAAAAGTTTACCTCGAGTAGGAATTGAACTTATTTGTTCATAACAAAAACTTATAATTACAAATGAATAGTCTTGATGTACGGGATTTAAATAACAAAAACACCGCTAACGTCGCGCTAATGTTTATTATCGTTGGAGATATTAGTTTTGTTTTTATGTATAATTTTCTGTAAAAGAAATTTCTTAAGTATCAAAATTAAATACTATTTTTTCGTTACTTAGATATAGGAATGGACTTCTCTATGTAAAGATGCCAAAAAGTTGTTTTTACGTTATTAAAACCTTATATTATACCTATATGTATGTTTATTAAGTTTTTTACATTTTTTTTAGTTGAAGAGGTGTGTTTGCTATGAAAAAACTATTATGTACTTACATATTTCCAAATTATGTTTACAAGTATCTTGTTTTTACTTGAAAAGTTAAGTTTTCTGTGAAGAAATTTTTATCCAGAATTATTTTGATTTTTGTCATTACAAATTCTCCAGGAAAGTTTGTTAGGTTTTATTTACATTATATTTGGGATATCAAGTATTATGTCTAAAAGAATCTGAAATATTATTTAGTTTCAATGTTCTATGAATTAATTACATCTATTCACTAAACAATGCAGTAAGATGTTTTGCTTTTTATCAAATGTTGAATTCCCAATATCTACCAAGAATTAATTATTTTAAAAGATACGATTTAAAAATATTTTATTTCTCAAAGAGATCATGTTATTTGCACATAAATAAGTGTTAATTATTTAATTAATGTAAAATTATTTAAATTAGTGGTATTGGTAGTAGAATTAGTAGTGGAATTAGTGGTATTAGTAGTGGAATTGGAATTAGTGGTGTACAAAATTCTGGAGCGCGATATAATCTGATTTAATACAAAAATTTTGTTTTAGAATCATTATATTAGTAAATATCCAAATAAGAAGTGTTATTTAACCTGAACTGTAATATAATAATAGTAAAAGAGAAGTGATTTAAAGTTTTCACTGTGTCGTATATAAAAGTGGATTGAAGTTTTTCCAGATAACACAGTTTGCATTACGAAAAGTGTTTTATTGTGTAATTTTAACTAAGCTTGTAATAACGGACATTATATCAGTTTATTCTAGCTAAAAATCAACTTATTCCAAGAATGATGAAACATTTGATTCAAATTATAAAGTAAAGCATTCACATGCAAGTGAAATACATATTCAGTGTATTTAAATCAATACACTTTCAATGTACCTATGAGTTATTAGAAACTTTTTAATAATATTGGCAAATGGTTTTGGGTGATTTAAATTTAAATACTTCATAATTTATATGTAGATATAGTCTATTTGCCAATAGACTTTGATTATTTCATGTAATAACTTGTGTAATCATTTACTGTGTAATTTTGCTTTCTAAAATAATTTAAAAAATCAAGTGACAAATTATGTCTCCACCATTTGCTGAAAATGGAATTTCAAATATTTTCTGTTTCAATCAAACCATCTTTTAAATATGAAAATGTAAACTTTCACCATAATTAAAATACTTATTTTGGGATTTTAATGGATTAATCTAAATTTCATTCAGTTATTCGTGTAGTAATGTGTTAAAATTGTTATAAACAATTTTGTCAAATTTGAAAAATTAAAACATAAACTAAGCCTGTATTATATAACAGTTTGGAAATATAAAGCCAACTAAAAATTGGTTTGTCATCTTTGAGGCAGTTTAATAATATTTAATTTTATGACCTAGTTATTCTTTACTAAAAATGTTATAGTTGGCTTTATATTTAAACTGTTATACTAATAGCAGGCTTATGTTTATGTTTTAATTTTCAAATTTGACAAATTGTTTACTACATCTTTAACAATTTTTAACAAACATTACTACTGACGAAGATAACTGTAAGTGTTATCAAAGATTGTATAATTTAAAGTACACCATAAAAATCCCAAAAGATAAGTATTTTATCATCTATTTAAAGTTGTTTTATTAAGACAAATTTTTTGCTGCTCTTGCTAATTAAGAAATAAAACGACTAGTAAAAATGAATAGTGAATCTGAAGGTGATAGTGAACTTTCCAACTTTATGGCTACATCCTGAAATAATAGGACGAGCTACAACATCTTTTACCAACGAAATCTAAAGTAAGATACAAAATTATATAAAAAACTTTTATAGACTGGCGATCTAACAATGTTCATCCTTATTCGGAAAACGTTCTTTTAGCATATTTTGGAAAAAATTGTAGTAAATTTAAATCTTTTTCATTATGGTCACTTTATTCTATACGCAGGAGCGTAATTTCTATTAAACACGATATTAACATAGCAAATTGTTCCAAATTTTTAAAAAGACAATCGGAAGGGTACAAGGCGAAAAAATCAAAAATCTTAACTCCTGAAGATGTCCATTCATTTATATCAAAAGCACAAAATGTAGAATTTCTATTAACAAAGGAACATAAATTGAAATGTTTTTTAATGCTATTATCTTCGCCAGGAAAGTTTGTCGCTACGTCATAGTAGTAAGGCTATGTTTATTCTGGACCATGAAGTAACGTCACACCAATCAGCGACCTGAGCGAGCACTTAGCCCCGCCCACTTCCGGCGACGGACCAATGAGAGACGAGGGCGTCCCTCGACCAATGAGAGTGGCCCCCCCTGATAAGATTAGCAAGGGGGTTGGCCCATTTGGTGACCAATGAGAGAGCCGCGGTGGCCATTTTGGAAAGATTATCAAGGGGGCTGACCTATCTGCTGCACAATGAAAGACATGTCGGTCAAGTGGCCATGTACTTTAGCCCCTGATTGCTTCTTCAGAATGGATCCTCCACATCTTTCTATGAAGATATTGCATGCCGAGGGGTCATGTAGGTAAGGTCTTCGACGTTGCTGAAGAAGAAGAAGTCACCATCGGTCTTCTTAAGAGAGAGAGAGAGACAGCGATGCGTCGTTATATATATATATATATATATATATATATATATATACAAGGTGACCCAAACTCGATCGCCAAAACGAAAACAGCTGATTCCTCTGGCCAAAAGGAACAAAAAATTGTTAATACAGGGTGTGTCTATTGTTGATGGTCGATATGGCCGATAAAGGAAAAACTTCCTTTTTTCATAAGCTTCACAACGATATGAAAAACTTATGGTTGACGTACTAATTACTGAATTGTTACAGGAATACACCTCAGGAAAAACTTTTAGAGCATAAAATTACCTTCAAAAATATGTTAGAGTAGATGAGAATTGACGATTTGTCCCTCACTTTTCAATCAATCCGTACATTTACGGCAAGAAATACGTCTCCTTTACTGATATCTTTTCATCACCGTAGCAACGACTTGACATTAGTAAGTTAGTTGTCAAAATTTGTTTGCTATTACAGTTTTGCTGATTTCAATAAGAGTTCTTTCTGTTGTAGTGATATTGTAACCTCCTCCATCAATTCAGGGAGGTTTTCTTGAAGGGAATTCAAAAAATTCACTGAATTGACTATCTGGCAGAATATATGCACCAATAAGTTGATTGTTGAGTAAACCAACCCAAACATTAACTTTGAACTGGTGTTGAAAGCTGTTTGGTCCCATAGTATGTGGGTTCTCATGTGCCCAGACGTGCGTGTTATGGATATTGAAGATGCCTGACCTTGTAAAGGTGGCCTCATCCGTCCACAAGATTGCTTTTTGGAAATCTCGATCATTCCTAACTGAATTGAGATACCATTGGCAAAACTCAATCCGCCGACGTAGATCTCCATCTAAAAGTTCTTGAACTCCCGTCATGTGATACGCACGTCTTCCGTCAGCCTTAAGAGTTCTCCGTATTGTTTCTCGTGGCATCTGCAATACATTGGATGACCGCCGCAAGTCTCAGGATTTGCTTCGAAATGCTGGATTACGTCGTCAATCCTCTCAACATTATGAAATTCCTCTTGATCTCTTAGGATTCTAAAAGATCCTCTCTCTCTCTTAGAGCAGTGTGTACTCTAGAGAATACTCTCCTTTCTGGATGAATGCTTCTTGGGAAAGCAGCTGCATACAGTCTAGCAGCCTCACTCGCATTCCCTTGGGCAACACCATAATAATAATGAATATCGGCATATTCTTCATTTGAAAACATGACTCAGGAAGGAAAACACGAGCACGAACAAGAACAATAATAATAACAAAAACAAGAACGACTCAAAAACTAAATTACAATTTCACTACAACAGAAAGAACTCGTATTGAAATCAGCAAAACTGTAATAGGAAACAAATTTTGACAACTAACTTACTAATGTCAAGTCGTTGCTACGGTGATGAAAAGATATCAGTAAAGGAGACGTATTTCTTGCCGTAAATGTACAGATTGATTGAGAAGTGAAGGACAAATCGTCATTTCTCATCTACTCTACCATATTTTTGAAGGTAATTTTATGCTCTAAAAGTTTTTCCTGAGGTGTATTCCTGTAACAATTCAGTAATTAGTACGTCAACCATAAGTTATTTTCATATCGTTAAGCTTATGAAAAAAGGAAATTTTTCCTTTATCGGCCATGTATCATATCCATCTCTATTGGAAAAATATTCCTCTTGGAAATTTGTCTTGGGATTTGAAAAAAAATCATTTCTGAATTCATTATGTCATTAAAAATGTTGAATGATGAGTTTGTCTCGAACGAATTCAATATTCTTTAAGGCAATTTCATCTTCTACAAATTTCTCCTAATGTGTTTTCTTGTAACTCTTCTAGTTTGGAAGATACAGCGTGATTTAAAAAATAAGTCCACTAAATAGAAAAAATTAAAAAAAAGTTTACATTTTGGAAACCATCAACAATAGACACACCCTGTATTAACAATTTTTTGTTCCTTTTGGCCAGAGATATCAGCTGTTTTCGTTTGGGCCATCGAGTTTGGGTCACCCTTATATATATATATATATATATATATATATATATATATATATATATATATATATATATATATATACATAAACCAACCCTGAAAAAATTGTTTGCTCGTTGCGAGAATCGAAGTGCTGGAAGCGGGCATGGTAGCTATACAGCACCGCAGCTTTATTAGATATGTAATGCAGAAAGATGGTTATATATATATATATATATATATATATATATATATATATATATTTATGCAAACGTTACACAGCGAATTTTACGGTTGGAAATTAATATAGAAAATCAGCAGGTATTGAAAAGCATTCCAGGTACATATATTTGACCAGGTATCCTATCTATCTATAATAATAAAAGTTTGAATAATGACGCTTCATTGATTGATTACATATTGATAAAAGTTATAAATAGGTAGCAAAGGCGGTGACCTCTGCAGTAAATAATACGTATTATATTTTAATTATAAAGCTAACATATTGGTAACAGGTATGTAAAAGTAACATTTATTGTTATTAATCGGCCGAAGTAAAAATCCAGCACGACATACAGTGGTTTATACATATATCTCCATTAACGATTGTAGCAATTTCCCATCGCAGAAAAAAGAATTCTAGGTACATATTTTTTGGCCAAGTATCCCATATATATATATATATATATATATATATATATATATATATATACAGTGTGTCTGAGATTCAGCATGCATGTATTGCTATATTCGTTAATATTGAAGATAGAATGTCGGTTAAATGGGGAAAGTTTTAGAGAATTTTATGGCTCTCATCATGGTAAAGTCAGATTTGAAGTACTTTTTTTGTTTTTGAAATAATTGAAGAAAACAAAAATTGTGCATTTTCTACTACCCCCTGTAGCTCTTTTATTTGAAGTCTGACAACATTTTGATTTGTACATTATGATGACACTTTTAAAAGACAATTTTAAAAAAAGTACCAAAATTTATCTACTGTCATTTGTTTTTGAAATACATACACTATTGTTTTTCATATGGACGCCATCTTGGATATTTACATTATCGAATAGTATTTTTATCACCTTTTCCATAGTTAAATTTCGATCTGTAGATTTACACCGGTTCATGAACGAGTCCCTAGATAAATTATCCTCCTATCATTTAACGAATTTAATATTTTACGCAGCACGCTAAGTCATTTGAATGATGAGCAGCTGCAGTTATTAGCTTACAAGCGTCCCTCATAGCAGTATCATATCGAAAAGCCACCACGTTAATAATATAGAACAGCGTAGTCGCTCTTAACAATCGCGATGACAAGAGGTATTTGCTACCTAATGGTATCGATACACTGCCTTGGGGACATTGCAATATCCCCGCTACTATGGAGTTAGGTTAAGAAATTATTTATTACTATTATTAGGTATTATCATCATTATTGCTATTATGTTATAGGTTAAGAAAATTATATTATTATTATTTATTGTATGAAAATATATACATATTTATGACCTAGTATCGGTTTAGCTTGGAGATCCTCCAGTACCTGGATTACCAGCCTTCACCTTAGCAATCTTAAACAGTAACAGTAACTTCTTGCAACACATCTAACCACTAGTATTTACCTCTAAAGCTAAATCGTTTGTATAATGCATTTTTCAAAGTTCGTATAACCCTTTCAAGAATGGCTGCCTTTTTAACACTATACGTTGAGTAATGATGTATTCCATAACTCTTCATCAACCCTTCAAAATGTTTATTATAGAATTCACGTCCTTGATCCTTTGAAGTTATCCGAGTACCCCTAAAAATCATCGTCAAAGTTCATCGGCATTCTTCGACTTTAGAGGGCGTGTCCATAGATATTTAGACTAGCAGTCTATCACGGTTAGAATATACTTGTATTGCGGTTCTCTTTAGCATACGGAATAAATTCGGCAAAATCCGTCTGCCAGAGATCATCCCGATGCTTAACCATGGTTCGTTTCCTCATGAAATACTTACGCGCAGGCTTGTGGAATTCTTCAACAACCGCCAACTTTAAAGACATTACTACTAGTGGAACTTATTTTCTAGGTTATAAATATCCTTGCTGAGCATGCTTATATCACAGTATATACGATTCCCCATTACCTTAATATTATGAAACATAGATAAATATGTTGATACAGTTACATCTTTAGGCTTCATTCTAATCGTGGAATGCACTTTATTATTATATTCAGATAAAACTTCTTGCAACACATCTAACCACTTGTATCTCCTCTTAAGCTAAATCGTTTGTGTAATGCATTTTTTCAAAGTTCGTATAACCCTTTCAACAATGGCTGCTTTTCCGTCAAACTTCGTCGGCATCTTTCGACTTTAGAGGGGGTGTCCATACATGTTTAGAATAGCAATCTATCACGGTTAGAATATACTTGTGTGCGGTTCTTTTTAGCATACGGAATAAATTCGGCTAAATCCGTCTGCCAGAGACCCTCCCGATGGTTTGTTTCCTCATGAAATTCTTCCGCGCAGGCTTATGCAATTCTTCGACAATCTCTAGGCTATCAATATCCCTGATGAGGATGCTTATATCACCGTATATACGATTAATGTTTTCCTCAAGTTTACGATCACACGCAGCCAATAGTTTTGCAATCGATATCACTCTTTATTTTAAGATCTAGAACTTCCTTTTATCAACATAGTTTTTGGTGGCAACATCCGCATCTATGATTGGATCGATGATGTTGCAAACTCTACCTTGCGCATTGTTAACTACCATCTTAAGCCAATTTCAAATTTATTTCATCTACGTATCTCCTAGTGCAACATCAACTTCTAGGATGGGTCCAGAGACATTGCAAAGTCTTTTACCTCGCATGTCGTAATTATCATCCCAGGTTAATTTGATATTTGCAGTTGCATGTTTAATGCGATAACGAATGTCTGCCAAACTTATCGATGGACATTATTAAGCAATTATACCTTCTTCTCGGAGCTCTTCTTCGATAATAATGATTTCGTTATCATGTCCAGTATGACCTGCTGCTTTCGATTCATGCAACAGCCTGAGTCGTCCAAAGTTCCTATTCAGTACAATACTCCTTCACTTATTCGACAAATTCTTCAATGAAGCAATGCATTTACTGTTAAATATTTAAACATGTTAATTAAATATTTAAAGCAAAAAGCAATCAGTTAATTCTAGAAATCATCTTATTGCATGAAAATATATATATATATATATATATATATATATATATATATATATATATATATATATATATTGTGTGTTTTACAAAATCTGTTTTATTATCCATGAATCTGTATTATCCATACAAATCGAACAATAGCTAGTTCCCTTACGCCGTAAATTCTCAACGAGAAATATATCCAGATGAGCTGTTTTCTGTAGTTCTTCAGCGTAAAATTGAACTAGTATTTTGGGTTGAATTAGTAAAATTAACTGGATTAAACCGTCACCTTAGCACTTTAAACAGTTCGGTGGAAAGGATAGTCCTTTGCAAATATTGATTTTGTTTAGAAATCCCAATCACCAATTTTAAATTTGCTGTTCCCATTACCTTAATATTATGAAACATCGTTAAATATGTTGATGCCGTTACATTTTTCGCTTCATTCTAATCGTGAAATGCACTTTATTATTATACTCGGATGTAACCTTCTGCAACACATCTAGTCACTTGTATTTACCTCTGAAGCTAAATCGTTTGTATAATGCGATTTTTCAACGTTCTTATAACTCTTTCAACAATGGCTGCCTTTTTTAACATTATAGGTTGAGTAATGATGTATTGCATTACTCTGCATCAACCTTATTATTATACTCGGATGTAACCTTCTGCAACACATCTAGCCACTTGTATTTACCTCTGAAGCTGAATCGTTTGTATAATGCGATTTTTCAACGTTCTTATAACTCTTTCAACGATGGCTGCCTTTTTTAACATTTGAGTAATGATGTATTGCATTACTCTGCATCAACCTCTCAAAATGTTTATTATAGAATTCACGTCCCTGATCCGATTGCAAGTTATCCTTCAAAATACAAGTCACCGCTCATCAAACTTCGTCGGCATTCTTCGACTTTAGAGGACGTGTCCTTGGATATTTAGAATAGCAGTCTATCACTGTTAGAATATACGTGATTGCGGTTTCTTAATACGGAATAAATTTAAATCCATCTGCCAGAGATCATCCTTGTTAACGATGGTTCGTTTCCTCAAAATTCTTCCGCGCAGGCTTATGCAATTCTTCGACAACCGCCAACTTTAAAGACATTACTACTAGTGGAACTTATTCACTAGGTTATAAATATCCCTGCTGAGGATGCTTATATGACCGTATATACGATTAATTTTCTCCTCAAGTTTACGATTCCACTCAGCCAATTATTTTACAATCGATAAATGGATATCACTTTTTATTTTAAGCTCTAGAACTTCCTTGCACTTATCAACATAGTTCTTGGGGGCTACATCCGCATCTATGATTGAATCGATGACGTTGCAGATTCTTCTACCCTGCGCATCGTCAATTTGAATCTGCCTCATCTACGATTCTCCTAGTTGCAACATTATCTTCTAGGATGGAATCAGAGACATTTTTTTTTATGATTGTGGACCTGAACAGGCTAATTAAGGCCTATCGTGCTAAAGCACTCAGGAACACTTAGGAGGATGGATAGAGGGATAATGAATTGCCAATAGATGCCTATGAACTACCTTAAATTTTCTCATATCATAAGTGAGAGGAAAACAGGAACTAGGAGATCATTCCAGAGTTTAGAAGCCGTGTAGAAAAATGTGGATTGCGCCCGTTTGGTACGACAAGGGAGATTTGTACTGCATACTGATGATGTGAATGACCGAACCAGTGTTTCTCGCAAAGATATCCGGAGATGGTATCAAAGAATGTAATTCACCAGCACAATAGCCGTTGTAATAACGATAATACAAAGAAAGAACTGAAACCATCCTTCTATGCTCAAGGGACTGTATGTGAGAAGTTAAGGACGGGTCATTTATAAGCCTAATCGCTCTCTTTTGAATACGATCAACGATATCGAGAGCGTATTGGAGCACTAACCCAGAGGTGAGAATTATATTCCAGATGAGGCCGAATTTGGGCCTTATACAGCAGAAGGAGTTGTCGAGAGGTAAAGTACTGCTTAGATCTGTACAAAATCCTATTTTACGAGCAGCTGTTTTGGTAGCTGACAGAAGATGGTCAACCCATGGAGATTTGAAGATACAGTCATACCCAACAGAGTAATAGAGTCTGAAAACTTAAGAACTGAGCCATTCATACTTACAACGGAAATGATCGATCTTTTTGGCGGACATAAGGCAACACTGAGTTTTGTTAGCATTAAATTTAACTAGATTATTGCTTCCCATTCGAGAATACGTTGAATGTCTTTGTTGATTGAATTTGCCATTTCAGCTTTAATTTCTTGATTTGACATAGAAGGTGGATTATCACTATGAGTAGACTGAGATGAACTACAGTGAAGAGTGCTATCGTCAGCAAAGCAATGGATGGGGTTAGTTGTTGAAGAAATAAGGTCGTTTATGTACAGCAGAAAAAGTGTAGGCGCTATAACGGATCCCTGTGGTACGCCCGCGTTAATGCTAACTTCTTTTGAAAAAAGCCATCAACTACGACACGTATTCGTCTTTTATCAAGGAAACTAGAAACCCAGTTGATGAGCGTATCATTTAACCAAACGAGGTGAGTTTGGCAAGTAAACACTTATGCCAAACTTGGTCAAATGCCTTTGAGATATCTAAAGCGACTACAACTGTTTCGGACTGTGTACTGTATTGTTCCAAACTTGGGTCACATATGAAAGAAGATCACTTGTTGAACCACTTTGCCTAAACCCATATTGGTGGTCACTAAGGAGTTTGTTAGTTTCAAGGAACGTGAGCAGTTGCTGATTGATGGCTTTTTCCATGATTTTAGACAAAATGGAAGTGATGGCAATTGGTCTGTAATTTGAGGGATCGGTCTTATCACCTTTTTTGGGAATAGGTTGAACATTTGCTAACTTCCATGAAGAAGGAATTCCCCAGAAGATATAGAGATCGTATAGAGCTTAGATAGGACTGGTACTAGTTCGGGGGAACATTTATTTAAGACAATAGCTGGGATACCGTCTGGGCCAGTCGCCTTATTGAGATCAAGCCTACTGATGATCGATTCCAAGAGCTTGTACCGAAAATGAATTGGTTTCATAGCGTATGAAGAAGAGTTGACTAGGGCACATCTTTTCCAGAATCATTGAGACAGAGTTTGATGCAAACAAATCCACAAAACGTTGGCTTTGTCTACAGAATCAGCAACTACCGATCCGTCAATAGATGTCAGGGAAATGAAGATGTTCGAAAGTTTTTACTAATGGCTTTACTAAAGACCAAAATTTACGACTGCCTAAAGGAGATGTAGCTAGTTCATTGATTTCGTTGTTCGAACAACTTTTTAGTTTTAGTGATGACACTTTTGCAGATATTTCTAGCACCAACGTATTCTACATGACTGTCAACCGATTTATTAGATTTCCATTTAATGTAACATTTATTTTTAAAGATATTGCATCAGAACAAGCCTTATTGAACCAGGGTTGGGAACGTGAATGACCTACACGGTACTGTTTTTCGGATGTATAACTCCATTCCCATGAGGATGACTTCAGATACTGAAAGAGCGATGTCCGAAGAAGAGGACGACTTAAAACAATATTCACGCCATGGAAAGGTTGCAAAGAAATCCCGTAAATCACTCCATCGAGCTGACTTAAAACACCACAAGGTTCTATCGGTTTTGCGAACAACAGTGGAATTAGGTACATAGAAATGATTTTATTAGACAATGGTCGGAAAACCTAAAGCGAAAGAACGGAAGTTTTATAAACAAGAAGATGTGGTATGGTTAGGGTTATCAGGGATTCTTGTGGTTCAGAAATCATTTGTGTGAGATCACATGAAATAGCAAATGTTTCTGCACTATGACCAGCGGATTTGTAGTAGATGAAAATTGAAGCCAATTAGAGTTATGAACATTGAAATCGCCTACAAATGAGATATCGCAAGATGGAAACTGAGACAGGAGATAGTCAACTTTCATACTAAGGTAATCGAAGAAGTCTTGAAAGTTGCTGTCATTAGGAGACCTATAAATGCAACAGTAGAATTTCACAAAATTAGGACCAGAATGTTTAAACCAAATCACGTCAAAATTTTTATTTTCTAAGGAAGAAACCCTCTTGCAAGCAATTCTGTCCTTGATGTAGGCCATACGCCTCCTTTATATCGAAAGTTAGAGTGAAAGGTGGTATTGAGGAAATTGCAAGTCGGGTGACTCGGAGCTTTCAGAGGAGACTTGTGTTTCAGATAGAAACAAAATATCAGGTTGTAATTGTTCAAGATGTTGGTGAATAGCATTAAGATTAGACCTGATACCGCGGATGTTGCAGTAGTGAATCAGAAAGTTGATACTTTCGATGACCGAGGTCGCTTGGGCCCTGCCCTCCGGACATCCGAATGGGCAGGATTTTACGTCCGGAATTTATAACCCTAGAAACCACAGCCATCTTATTTTTTAATTTGGGACTTTTAATCCGATAGGAAGACAGTGAGGGCGAGAAGGAAGAATAGGGATGAGAATAGATTAAGGATGATGGAAAAGGTAACCGGCGGCCCTTACCGAGCTCAGAAAATCGGAGACCCTATATTAAGGAGCCCATGGTAAGGGTGGTGGTACCTCCCCGGCTGGAATGGAGTATACATGCCTACCACCTATAAAATCTTTTACCTTGCACATCGTAATTATCATCCCAGATTAATTTGAGATTTGCAGCTGCATGTCCGTTCGACAAGTTCGCGAGGAGTATTCCAGTATAAATACTCCTTCACTCTATTCGACAAATTCTTCAATAGAAGCAATGCATTTACTGATAAAATTTAATACGTGTTAATTAAATATATTAAAGCTAAGTATTGCAATCGGTTAAATCTAGAACTCATCATCTGCTTTAATTAATGTAATAGCATGAATTTAATAATAAATATGAACTCTAAAGAAGCAAATTTTATCATTTAATAACATCCTGTAAATGCTCCAGTTAGTTTCTTATTCTAATGAAAATACATTTTACAATTAAAAATTAAAAAAGACTTTGATGGTATGCATTACAATTAAAACTTTTAAATAAAATCATATAAAAATTATATTGAAAATTTTATACAAATATTTAGCTGACCACAACGAATGATGCAGTTTTTAAGTCGATGCTAAAGAAATACATTCGGGAACAAGAAAGCAATTTACCCAACTAATTTTCTGTCTAATGAAACCGTAGATTTTACAATTAAAATACTAGTTACAGTGTTTTGAATACCTACTACAATAATGTTGATAAATACGTAATTACTGCATTTAATTTATACCTGAATCATTAATTTTTTATCAATAAATTTTAGGCTTCATTTATTACATATTAAAATACCTAGTTTCAAATTTAGTATGTGCGCTAGTTGATGTAGTTTGATATTGATAGATTTATAAATAGCTTGAATTAATAATTCTAGCAGATAATTTATCTTGAATAACTTTTCCTGTGATAATTACTTTAGCATTGTTTAGAAAATTATTTTCGCTAAAATTGAACATTTAGCTGAAATTAAACAATAAATTGACAAAATCAATCGCTAATATAATTAATACACAAAATTATATTGAAAGTGAAAAATTTGCATTTCAAAAAAGCATTAAATTTACATTAAAAAATTTTCAATATTAATTAAATTCCTATTAAGTATATAATTGGTAACACAAGCAGTTATATATAGCGATTGACTATTCTATCCTTTACTTGATAAACTGTTTATGCATTATTAATTAACTAAACGAATATAATTGCTCATTGCGAAAATAACTTAAGTACAACAAATTTGTTAATAAATGTGATTATAATAATCTCCATGCAGTCACGTTGTAGTCATTTTCTTTAAGAAAACGTAAATAATGAAAAATAGGTAAAAGAAAACGCATATTATGTAAAACAGTATTTTATAATAATAATTTAATTCACTATACAGCTTTTCAATCTCATAAGTTTTGTTAAAACATATAATTGTTCTAAAAACTTTATTCAAATGAATATTAAACATAGAAAGATCAACTTTCCTGATTGCATCACATCAGTAAACTCGTTATATTCGTAAAATTGGTTTACTGATGAAGAATAGATTTCCGTTAATATATCTGAATATTGTTGTTATCATCGATGGTTGATTCAAATGTATCCGTATGCATTAAATGTGCTATCGGTCGATGAAGACATTCATCATATTCAATTATCTGTTATTCCATGAAAGATTAGTGTACCCTATAAGTGTCTACAGCGCATTAATGACTACTGGCATATAATAGTGGCATACTGAGGTCATCAGATTTCAGTTGTAAACTAAAATTGTACATGATAAATAACCATCACTAAGAAACGATATCATTGTTAGACTTCTGATATATTGCATTAAAGCGCTTAAATTATCGGTAGGAATAACATTCAAACAAGTTCTTATTTCGACATATTACTATTTAAAGCAGATATCAACAATTTCGTAGAACATATAATCGCTTGTTTAAGATCAAATATGTTCAATATCGATGCTGCATTAATCAAGATATAATATACGTTTATTTTTACATATAATATTACGTATGCATCATTGAATACTTGTTACCCTCCTTATATCCTTTTCACGAACAATAACATCAACATCGGTGAGCAGCTAGTCTTTTAGTGTAAATTAACATACACTTCATGTATCCAGCTGTAAAGAACTGAATCTAACTTGCGTTATTATGCATTATTTCTGAAATTTGTGAATACGACAGCAAGTAGAAGCACATCACATGTTAGATAAACATCGCTATAATGACCTAAATGTTGAATTTGAAACTTATGAAAAAATGTTCTGAACATGCGCATAATCATTATCTGTGGTATGATTGCCTCAACTTGCTGCAAATTTTATCTTCATGCGGAACACAAGTTTCATTAAATTTAGTTCAAAACTTCAAACCTTAATGGAGCATTAGAGTAAATACCATTTAATTTAATTATTCCGTGTCAGACCGTACTTTCAGAAATTATTATTTTGGTAGTATTGCATGTCAAAGAGAAATTTTATTTTACAATTGTTGAATACTTCCTAATATGTAATTTGGCAACGTTTAAACTTTCATGACATTTTTACTTTCATAAATATTATTTTGGTAGTTTTTTATGTCAACATAACAGTTCATTTTACAATAGTTGAATACTTCCCAATATGTAATTTAGCAACGTTTCAACTTCATTTTTACTTTTATAAATATTATTTTGTGTCAAAAAGACAGTATATTTAAATGTAATTTGGCAACAGATAAAATTCTTAATGACAATTGTTAAAGTCCTATAACTACAGATGTTAATAATGTTACCTATTAAAATACTTTTAAATGGTACACTCATAAATATTATTTTGGTAACATTGCACGTCAAAATGTTGAATGCTTCCTAAAATATAGTTTGGCAACATTTAAATTTTTAATTGAATTGGTAGTCAGACACTGAGGTAAATGTTTCTTATTAAAATGTTTAAGCTGGCACTTACATTAATATCATTTTTGGTAACATTGCACGTCAAAAAGTAGAATGCTTCCAAAAATATAGTTTGGCAACATTTAAAGATTTAAATGACAATTAGAAAGTCAACATTTATTAAAATTTGACTTTAAAATTTTAAGTTGTACTTCGTAAATATTAGTTTGGTAGCATTAACGTCAAATGACAATTTCTTTACCATTACTTAAAAATTACAAAACTAAAAACTTCAAGTGATCTTTCTTTTGAATTTTCATATTTTCAATATTACATAAATACATTAAAATCAAGTATACAATGAAAATGAAAACAATATTTCATTTTGTTACATTTTATACAACTATACCATTTTAAACAGAATATACCTTATTTTCGTTAAAATAAAATAACTACGATCAAATTACGTTCAGGTGTATTCTAAAACGTGTTTCTAACATGATTTTAATCGTAGCATTTAATACTAAAAAAGCATATTTCACAAGTGAATTTTTTTTAAGAAAAATGTTACCTTTAAATTAAAATCGTAAACGGTTATCAAATTTGTGACCATAACCGAAGTCTAGTTAATAATAATAAATTATTATACCTAAAACGATGATTATAATTTGTTTAGTGCAATTATATTATCAAGTTAATAAAGACCATGTATAAATTTTATAATCAACATATTATGATTTATCTACTAGGTCAACCTCTACTATTTATAACAACAATTTATCAACATATTTACCAATTAATAATAGCAAAATATTTTTCTAAAAATCAATTCATGACGAATTATAATTGATGATTATTTGACTAATATAGTTAATAAAAATTACCTAGCTATTCTAAGAGTACTTGAAAAAATTCTATTCTATATTAAATGTATAATTTTATTATTTTTAAAACATAATCGATCTCTTTATTTTTTATTAACCTATATTCTCTATTCACCTTCAAATGAATTTTTTTGGTTTTAAATAAATTCATTGAATATATTGCTTTGCTATAATAATAAAGCGCATTCCACGATATGAATGAAGCTAATTCAAACTATTATAGATAGATACGATACCTGATCAAAATATGAACCTAAATTTTTTTACTCTATAAAGGAAATTAATATGAGGATGATTATAAAAGGTCAATGATATCAAAGGTCACAAATGTGTTATCAATACATTTATCAAAATTAATATAGTCTTTGATTGTTATAATTTCTAATAAATGTACCTTTTACATGTTTAGAATGAAGCCTAATTAAAACTATTATAGATGATAGGATACATGGCCAAAATCGACTAAATTCCTTTTTTGAAAAATGTACAATCATTGATGACGATATAATTATGTATAAACCACTGTATGTCGTGTTGTTTTTTGTACTTCGGCCGATTAATAACAATAAATGTTACTTTTACATACCTGTTACCAATATGCTGTTTTATAATTAAATATAATCGTATATTTACTGCAGAGGTCACCGCCTTTGCTACCTATTTATAACTTTATCAATATGTAATCGATCAATGAATGCCATTATTCAAACTTATTATTATAGATAGATGGATACCAGGTCAATATAAGTACCTGGAATGCTTTTCAATACCTCTGATTTTCTATATTAATTTCCAACCGTAAAATTCCTGTAACGTTTGCATAACTTATATCCATCTTTCTCATTACATATCTAATAAAGCTCGTGGTCGAGAGGCGATTCTGTATAGCTCCTGCCGCGGCTTTCACAATTATTGTCGCAACGAGCAAACAATTCTTCTTTTTATATTTCTCACGCATCGATGTCTCTCTCTCTCTCTCTCTCTCTCTCTCTCTCTCTCTCTCTCTCTCTCTCTCTCTTCTCTTCTCTTCTCTCTCTCTCTCTCTCTCTCTCTCTCTTTTCTTTTCTTCTTTCTCTCTCTCTCTCTCTCTCTCTCTCTCTCTCTTCTCTCTCTCTCTCTCTCTCTCTCTCTCTCTCTCTCTTCTCTTCTTCTCTTTCTCTCTCTCTCTCTCTCTCTTCTCTCTCTTTTTTCTCTTTTTCTCTCTCTCTCTCTCTCTCTCTCTTCTCTCTCTCTTCTCTCTCTCTCTCTCTCTTTTCTCTTCTTTCTTCTCTCTCTCTTTCTCTTTTCTCTCTTCTCTCTCTCTTCTTTTCTCTCTTTCTCCTCTCTCTTTTTCTCTCTCTTTTCTCTTCTCTCTCTTTTCTCTCTTTTTCTCTTTTTTTTTTTTTCTTTTTTTTTTTTTTTTTTTTTTTTTTTTTTTTCTCTCTCTTTCTTTCTTCTTCTCTTTTTTCTCTCTTCTCTCTCTGTCTCTCTCTTTCTCTCTGTTTTCGTCTCTCTCTCTCTTCTTTTTTTCTCTCTCTCTCTCTCTGTCTCTGTTCTGTTTTTCTTATCTTTTCTTTTCTTTTTCTTTTCTTCTTTTTTTTTTTTTTCCTTTTTCTCCTTCTTTTTTTTTTTCTCTCTCTCTCTTTCTCTCTCTCTCTCTATAAAATTAAACACTGTGTTAAATCAGTTGAATAAAGTTTTGAATAACGATCGATAATTTTGTCGTGGACCCCAAACGTTAATTTGAAATGAGTGCGAAAATTTTACAAACTAAAAACAGTTTTTCTTACTTGCTTCAGCATTAAAGTACTGTAATTAACGCATTTGTTCTTAAGTTTTATATAATTCAGTGATGACAGATCTAATACAAATCTGCAATACAAATACAAAACTTTTATGAGATACATATTAATTTGAAAATTGATGATAAATATGATAAGTTAGACTTTCCATGTTAAAAAAGCTACAACATCTTAGAATATTATGCATTCTTCAAACCACAATAAAAACAATACCTGTATAATGAAACAATAATTTTAATAATACACGGCAAACTAACAAGATTTTATACCTAAATTTTTGCATTTATGAAAAATCTTTTTATAAAACCATTAGTTTATATAATGATTTAGATGATGAATCAAAAATATAACATCAGTAGTTAGTTTTAAAAAATTAAGGACTTATTCTTAAATACAGACAATCTAGATTGCTGTTACAGCGTTATTAATTATGTAAATATTTTTGATAAACGTTTATAGACTTGATAATGTTGAGTTCAGATATTTAAGTATTTAGTTTATGTTTAAGAATAACCAATTTTTATTCTAGTTTCAATTAATTTGTTAGCATAGTTAAGCAATTAGTATATACAGTAGTTTTTAAGGAACTGTTTTCTATCTAAGTTTACTTTAAGAGTATCTCGTGAAGATGTAAGAGGACTCATGGAGACCTAATCTAAGCGAGATTGTAAATAAATGATCAATCAATCAATAATCTCTCTCTCGCGCTTTCTCTCTTCCTCTCTCTCTGTCTCGCTGTCTCTCACTCTGTCTCTGTCTCTCTGTTTTCTCTCGCCGTATTCTTGGGTGTATTGCGCTTAAGCTCTTCGGCAATTGGAATCCATATGGGTTTCATTTCCAACAGAGCATTGAATTTTCTGCAGTGCGATGTATGTGGCTTCTTTGAGTTTCGATTTCACAATAAATAAGTAATTATATTTAAATTCTGCAGCTTTAAATGCTGCAATCTAGATATATTTGTAATCAGAATTTCTTATAACGAAAATAATTTTCGCCGACCATATGCGAAAATGAATCATATCGACCTAAAACATGAACGAAGATGTTATCGTCCTTGGGCTAAAGTCAAACAACGATTTTGTAGTTTTCATTATCTAGACACCTTTGACTGTACATAAATTTCCATTGGCGTCAGTATCAAAGTTGGAATCAAGAAGGGATAATTAACATTAATTACTATAATAAATAAATTCGATATTCGTTAAATTTCTTATTAAATTCTGTGCATTTATAAAATTTAAGATTTTGTTATATTCTCCTATTTTTGTTTTTTTTCAGGGAAAAAAGTTGTAGTACACATGAGAAACAGCGGTCCTAGTATTAGCTCGCTCGCTTCGCTAGTTCGTGCAGCTAATACTCACGGGCTGCTAAAGATCATTTTCTGCCATTGTGACACAATATACTATTCACTCATGTTTTTCATGTTACACCATATGATTGTATATGATGACCAGTAGTAAGGCTATGTTCATTCTGGACCAGGAAGTGACGTCACACCAATCAGCGACGTGAGCGAGCAACACTTAGCGGGGACCAATGAGAGACGAGGGCGTGGCCTCGCCCTCGACCAATGAGAGTGGACCTCTCCCACTGATAAGATTAGGAAGGAGGTTGGCCTATTTGGTGGCCAATGAGAGAGCCGCGTCGGCCATCTTGGAATGATTATCAAGGGGGGCTGACCCATTTACCAACTAATGGAGAGACGTCCGGAATTTGGAAAATTATCAACTGACCTATCCTTGAATAAGACGTGGCGGACATTTAATTCTTCCAGCCTCTGGTGTCTTGAGAAGTCTTCAGCTGCTTCCGGTATCGTTTGATGTCTTCAGAGGCTCAAGTGACCAATGAGAGACATGTCGATCATCTGGTCGTACTTCAGCCCTGATGACTTCTTCAGAATGGATCCTCGACATCTTTCTATGAGGATATTGCATGCAGAGGGCCCATGAGGTAAGTTCTTCGGTTTGAGAGAAGAAAGTACAGGTCTTTTGAGAGAGAGAGAGAGAGAGAGAGAGAGAGAGAGAGAGAGAGAGAGAGAGAGAGGAGAGAGAGGTAGAGAGAGAGAGAGAGAGAGAGAGAGAGAGAGAGAGAGAGAGAGAGAGAGAGAGAGAGAGAGAGAGAGAGAGAGAGAGAGAGAGAGATAGAGAGAGAGAGAGAGAGAGAGAGAGAGAGAGAGAGAGAGAGAGAGAGAGAGAGAGAGAGAGAGAGAGAGAGAGAGAGAGAGAGAGAGAGAGAGAGAGAGAGAGAGAGAGAGAGAGAGAGAGAGAGAGAGAGAGAGAGAGAGAGAGAGAGAGAGAGAGAGAGAGAGAGAGTAGAGAGAGCAGAGAGAGAGAGAGAGATTTGAGAGAGATCGAGAGAGAGTAAAGAGAGAGAGAGAGACAGAGAGAGAGAGAGAAGAGAGAGAGAGATCGAGCAGAGAGAGAGATTGAGAGAGAGAGATGAGAGACGAGAGAGAGATGAGATGAAGATAGTAGAGAGAGACGAGAGACAGTAGAGAGAGAGAGAGATTGATGAGAGAGAGATGATGAGAGCAGAGAGATTGAGAGATAAGAGAGAGATGAGATGAGAGAGAAGAGAGAGAGAGAGAGAGATGAGAGAGAGATGAGAGAGAGAGAGAGAGAGAGAGAGTCAGATTGAGAGAGTAGAGAGATGAGAGAGAGAGTTATGAGAATAGAGATGAGAGAGAGATGATTAGTTAGAGAGAGAGAGAGAGAGATGAGATTGATATAGAGAGAGAAGAGAAGAGATGAGAGAGAGAGATAGAGAGAGTAGAGTAGAGAGAGTAAGAGTAAGAGAGAGAGAGATGATTTAGAGAGAGATAGATAGAAGAGTAGAGATGTTAGAGAGAGATGTAGAGAGAGTAGAGAGTGATAGTAGAGTAGATCTGAGTAGAGAGATGAGAGTAGAGAGAGAAAAATTGAAAGAGAGATATTGAGTAGAGAAAAATTGTAGAAAGAGAGATAAATGGAGAAAAGAAGAGAGAGAGAGATGAAGAGTAGAGAGAGAAGAGAAGAAAAGAGAAAGAAAGAAGAGAGAAGAGAGAATAAGAAGAGAGATGAGAGAGAAGAGTAGAGAGAAGATGAGAAGAGAGAAAAGAGAATGAGAGAGAGTAGAAGAAATGAAAGAAGAGAATGATGGAAAAAGATGAGAGAAGATATGTTAGTAGTTACGATAATCGAAGAAAGAGGGCAGAGTATGAGTAGTAAGAAATCGCGACAACAGTTTATGAGATAGTAGATGAGAAAGATGAATATAAGTTATGAAGAGTTAACAGCGATTTACGTATAAATTATACTAGAAAAAATGAGTTTGAACAACAATCGTAACTTATATAGCGGGATCCGAGCATGGTATAAGTAATAAACAGTCTTGAAATGAGCTTATTGATATTACAATTGCATGAAAGTATAATAGTTATGCAAACGTACTCAGCAGAATATACGTTTATATTTTAATTATAGAAAATAGGCAGGTATTAAAAGTAACATTCCATGGTATTAATTGGCCTGAAGTACAAATAACTATAAGAATAAGTTTAATACATAATTCATATGTCGATTAATATTGTAAAATTTTTACAATAAAAAGAATTCTAGGTGACCATTTTGCAGTATTAATATCTATAATATTTTAATTTACTCATTGTAAACTATGTAAAAGGTAACATTTATATGTTATTACAATCGGCCGAAAGTACTTATAATCTTGATACAATGTGATGACAACATTTGTGCCGTTTATACATTGACTTTATATCGTCTCAATATTGTCCATTTATACAGTAAAAAAGAATTACTAGGTACATTTTTGATCATGTATCTATCTATAATAGTTTGAATTAGGCTTCATTCATATCGTGGAATGCGCTTTATTATTATAGCAAAGCAATAAGTATTCGAATGAATTTATTAGTAAAACCAAAAAAAAATTCATTTGAAGGTGAATAGAGAATATAGGTTAATAAATAAATAAAGAGCATCGATTATGCTTTTAAAAATAATAAAATTATACATTTAATATAGAATAGCAATTTTCCTTCATAGTACTCTTAGAATAGCTAGGTAATCTTGGTTATTAACTATATTAGTCAAATAATCATCAATTATAATGGCGTCATGAATTGATTTTTAGAAAAAATATTTTTGCTATATATTAATTGGTAAATCATGTTGATAAATTGTTGTTATAAATAGTAGATGTGATGACCCTAGTAGATAAATCATACATATGTTGATTATAAAATTTATACATGGTCTTTATTAACTTGATATACTATAATTGCACTAAACAAATTATAATCATCGTTTTAGGTATATTCTGTTTAAAATGGTATAGTTGTATAAAATGTAACTAAAATGAATATATTGTTTTCATTTTCATTGTATACTTGATTTTAATGTAGTTAATATGTAATATTGAAAAAATATGAAAATTACAAAAGAAAGATCACTTGCGGGAAGTTTTTAGTTTTGTAATTTTTAAGTAATGGTAAAGAGAATTGTCATTTTGACGTTTAATGCTACCAAACTAATATTTACGACAGTACCAACTTAAAAATTTTAATAAGTCAGTTTTATATATATATATATATATATATATATATATATATATATATATATATATATATATATATATATATATATATATATATATATATATATATGTGTGTGTACAAGATGCACTACTTGCGCTGGTGATTTTAATATAACGTAAAAGGGCATTTATCAACGCTTTTAAGAATTTCAAAGTGTACTTCTTAACTTGAAATAACCTCTAAATTAGTTATAATTTACTAGAAATGTAATTATTACGTTTGTTTTACTAATAATTAGAATTATTGCTAAGGTTACACTCCCGTGAAAATGAATTTTCAGAATAGCTACCAAAAATCTCGCAACGGCGTTATTAAGTAGCAATATAATTTAGTATATCATAACAATTTCAATGGACGCCGGTATCAAACGCGATAAAACTCGAAATTTTTGAATGTGCATTGCTACGCCAGCGCAATAATGTAGGGTTTACATAAAATTCTAGCGTAAAAGTTCTAAAAAATATATATTGGATTACTCAGTGGCTCAGCGGTAAATGTGTCAGACTAGTAAGTGAAAGGTACCAAGTTTGAATCTGAGAGTAGTCAAGTGTTTGGGAAAAAATTATATATAACATATGAATTCGACTCAAGCGCGAAAACAGTCCTTCTCAGGACTGAGCCTGATGATGGAAGCAGAGCCCGCTTCCGAAACGTCGCGCTCAAAAAGCAAATACTGTGGGAATAGGCCGATCAACTCAACTAATATCATTGAAATCTAACAGTTGAATGGTACGTTATTTTTGCAGCGTGTAGGTTATAACACATTGCTGCCCTATTACAAATAAAATGCAATTTTCAACAAAATGTAAACATTTAATACTTGCAGCGGAATTATAAAAACAGAAGAATGGTTGTTGTAAGTTGCTGATAAACCATCATACCATTGATAATTTGAAAGTTCAATTTATAGGTTAAACAATTTGCATGGAACAACTATCTGCATTGTTTACACCTCGCAAGGCTAGTAAGTTTCATAATCATAATTTCTTATTGTTATCATTTCAGTAGCAATGACGGCCCGCAATAAGATCGTAACATTACACAAAATGGATGTTAAGTTACGTGCCTAAATAAAATGGAACTATTATTCCTGCGAAGATGATATTTAATGTGGTACATAAATTCTATGGGAAATGTGTGATTAACTTCTTAAGCATTTTACAAATATATTGTACTTACATAATTGAAATATATTACTAATAGAAATTTATGGTATTAAATATGAACTAACACACTTGCATTACTATTGTAGGTTGTAGAAACATGATTGTCAAAGTGTTAAACTTCTAATCGGAGTCACTATCTACAACCGAGCTTTCAGAATAGTTTCCGATGTTAATAATCAGTTTGTCAACTGTGATGTACAACATTTCTTCCCGTTTATACCATTGCTTTATTGTTTCTTCAGTATGTCGCACACAATTAGCCCATAATGATTTTAATTAAAAGAGTTTACTTGCCGACGATTAGGTGAATTGATCTATTTAATGTATTGTTTAAGAAATTTTATTCGCATTTCTGCGATGAAACTTTTTTCCAATAAATCCCTACAGTTGGAGTCTTTTTTGAATATGAATCCTAGCGACTGGATTGCAGGATGAAGACTTCTCTCACTTATTAATATATGACTGTTACGAATTTCTGCATTTAAACATTCAACTCTGACATGTTTTTCTGTAAATAAAGAAGTATGTCAAACATGTGTAAAAGGTTGTAATATTAGTCACTTTTCGCATACATACATACGTATTCCTTTAGACCAATTTTCGTTGTTTCAGGTAGATCGTCAGATTTTGTTTTCTTGCGTGGTCGTTTGGTTAAAACAGGGTTAGATGCAGCTCGAAACTTGATATTTCTTACCGTCTTCTTAGATATACCAAAGGTGCTTGTCACACACTGTAATTTCGTGATTGTAATGAATTAAGATATAAACACAATGTCATACTTACTTCTTGGACAGCAGATACTGATATCAGGGGACCCCCATTTTCTTTAAAGTGTGTAATAAATGATTAAAAGAAGTAAATGTAGGAAATGAGGAAACACTCAAAGGATAAACAAACAAATGGAGGTTATGTAGTATTAGTCAAATGAGTATTAAATTCATATGCATATAAAACAGATTGATTTCGCGTTTATAGGTTTACTCTTTCTACTAAATTTGCTTATTCAATACCGTATGTCGATTTCGATATTTTTTTTAAAGATATATTGTTTTATACCATTATTAGGTTATTACCCATACGTAAAGTGAGGTTAATTTGAGGTAACTGACAAAATCAATGACGTCACTAGATCTATGTTTTTAGTTCGAATTTTTAATCTAACTTTTAACGTGGGAATTGAAATGAACCATAAAATTCTGTAATACATTTATACAGTAATTTATTTTTTATAGGATCGTTCATTACAACATTAGGTACCTGTATAAAAGGTTCAATGGTCATAACTCATAAGAATCGTATTTAAGTGGTAGTTACATAATACTCATATGTCACTGCTCGTATACTCTATATGAGTAGAAAAAAAAAGCATAGTACACAACTAGGTTGGTAATGCCTATTACGCACTCGTTGATATTACGACAGTCGCTCGCTCGTTATCGTAATAATGCACTCGTGCGTAATAGGCTACTTACCACCCTCGTTATGTAATATACTATTACAGACCTTCTTAAAAGCATGTAAAGTTAAGTAATTTATAATAATAATGTTATTGTCCTACAGAAAAATATCCATTTATAGGACAATTATATAAGAGATTTATCAAAATAGATAAGTTATTGATATCATTGCTCCATACCATCTAACTAAAACATATTTTGTGAATAAAAAAAAACTAAAAATAATAATTACCTAAAATAGTAGTTAAAGAACAATTGAAAGTAATACAACATTCGCATGTATACTTACACTTAATAACAAAAACTAAAAATAAAAAAATAGCAGTACTGTATGGTGTTTAAAATACCATTCAATACGTCGAAAAAGTCGAATGCAGCTATAAATAGGTGATTTGTACAGTATATTGGTATTTGGTGTTGAAAGATGAAAAGTTTTAGAATTCTGTGAAAAGTAAGAAGGCACATAAAATGAAATATGTGCAATAATGAATTTTATTGTGCAATAGTTAATATACAAAAGTGATAGGTAGCTAATAACGTCTATGTTCCAAAGAACAAAAATCTAATTGCTGAAGTAATTGCTCATGGTTGTACCCTCTAGGAGGATACAACTATTTCTAAAACATCTTTTTGTTTTTTGATAAATAGGGTTCCACATTATTGTGCAATACTTAAGCTTAGAACATACTAACGAAAAAAAAAGCCTTTTAAAGCGTCGATATTCGAAAATGATCTATAATTTCGGATAATAAAGCCAAGAGTAGGAATTAATGATCTTGATATTATTTTAAGGTGATAATTAAAATTCGTGTCAAAATAAACACCAAAATTTTTAATATCAGTCCTACTGAGTACAGTTGAACCAATCTTGTATTAAAATTCATTAGATTTGGATTTTCGGGTGTAGGTAACCAATTTACACTTTGGACTGTTTAAGGACAAGCAATTCAAATTGCACCATTTTTGCAGATTATCAAGTTATTGTTTAATCAAGTTGCAATCACTAATTGATGAAATTGAAGAATAAATTTTATGATCATCGGCAAAAAGCAATTTATTACACTTGAGTTCCGATGGTAAATCATTAATAAAGAGTAAAAATTAACGAGGCCCCAGATTGCAACCTTGCGGCACTCCAGAAGTAACCTTAATGTGGCAGAAATGAAATTATTAAAGGTAACATGTTGATGACGATTTTCAAGATACGATTTAAACAAAAATAGCAAAGATTGACTAAATCCAAAGTTATCAAGTTTAATTAGTATAATGTCATGAGGAATGCAGTTAAAGGCTTTGGCGAAATGGGTATAAATTACATCCACTTGTCCATGACTATCTAAAACCGAATAAATGAATTGAGTAATGCACTCACGATTGGCGACAGTTGATTTTCTTCCATAAATCCGTGTTGAAACGGAACAATATTAAGGTTAAATTTTAGAATATAGAACGAATTTTGGTCCTTAGTACAGTTGTTTAAAATGCTACTTTAGTGATAGTTTGTCACATCACTTGAGTCCCCCAATTTAAAATTGAGCAGATGTTAGCTACCTTCCAGATAGTAGGAAATAAGTTAGTTCTAATAGATGTGTTAAATATATAAGACAACGGGGTAGCGAGAACATTCATGCAATCTCTAACCAAAAAACTAGGTATTTGGTCGCAAATGGCCGTATTTGAATTTTTTATTTACCTATAGCAGATGCAACATTATCTATTGATAATTTTTCGAGAGTTATGATACTACTATTACCTAGTAACATATTGGAATTCGAAACACCTCTTTGAACATTAGACAAGTAAATACACACTACTAAAATAATCTTTGAAAGCATCAACAATTTTTGGGGATTAATTCTTCCACGTCGTTTAAATTTCATCAAATACTGATCAATTAAAAATTTTTATATTTCCTTAAACAATAATGTTACGTGTATTACTGCAGTGAACCACTTAGGATATTTAGCCACTTTATTTCTAAATTAGGGACAAATAAATCAAACAGTGAATAAATAATTGATAAAGTTCCTCACATTGGTATCTAAAATATATTTTTAAACAAATCCAATCAACGTCCAATAAAGCATTGCATAAGCTGACATAATCTGCATTTTTTAAATTATATTTTCTTACATTTTTTGATGTTTAGCTATGCAGTTAATTTTAATATGTTAAGGCTGGATGATATAAATCGTTCGTCACAATAGGAGCATTGTCATGACATACAACACATTCAAGATTGATAACTATTAGATCTAATAGACAATTTTTTAATATTTACAATATTATTACATTGTTTGAAGTGAAACAAACTTTAAAAAAATATGCATTGCAGTTGTTTGTCAGCAACACAACTATTTAAACGCGACAAATTGAAATTGCGTAAAATAACTATTTTAATTAAACAATAACCCCTTTGCTAAAAAAAACTGAGTAGTAATTTATAATTAATATAAATAGTACTGGGAGGTATATAAATTACTAATACGTACAAAACACCAAAATTAAGTAAACATTTGATGCCATCAATGTTTATTGATGGAATCTCATTAGTAATAAGACAAAGCTATGTTCGCACAAGTAAGAGTCTTTTACGGCAATCAACGCCCCTCCTCCCAACTTATTATTGTTTCAAATTTCAGATTACACTTAAATGCATTAGTTTTTTGGTAACAATTCGCAGTCATTTAATGTTAGGAGAAAGTGCCGATTCGATGAGGCAGATAAAATTGTAATCGTTATCCGATGCATATTTAAATAAGTTTTCCACTTTAGACCTTAAGCCACGCAAGTTTTCCAAATATTACAGAATTAAGAAATTAAAAGTATTATTTTCACACACAATGTAATTCTAGACTGCATTCTAATGACATGAAAGTATTAGTGGATTTATATCATTACTTATAAAACTCTACGTACAATGCAAAAATGAAACTGACATTTTTTATTTAATGTTTTACACGTCCTTCAGCAATTTAATTCTGCTATGAAACAAAAATTACAATCAGTTCTTAAGGATTTTCACTTTGTTAGGTAGGTAATGTCCAATGCCTTGATTTAAAATAAAAAGTCAAAATATATTTATAATACTTAACGCTTGTAAAGTTTTGAAAAAGTACACTTTTTTAAAGTGTAAATGCATATTAAAATAAAATTTAAAACAATTTTAATAAAAAAAAGTAATTACATCATCCGGGCGTTACAAGTTTCATTTCTTGTATTACCAGTCCGATTGTTTGACCATTAGCACTATTTATATTTAACGTAAATTGTTATGAATTTTTAATTTTTACCATTGTTAGTGTAATCAAGCTGAAACTACGTATATATGCGTTTTACACGATTTTTAATGATTCTGCAGCGTCACAGCTGAAAATCTTGGTTAGAAGTCTCAATTTACTTAAGAAATAATCAGTCGTTACAAACCATATTTTAAACACACACAGACACACACGCACGCACACACACACGCCCACACACACACGCCCACACACACGCGCGCGCACACACACACACGCACACGCCCACACACACGCACGACACACACGCACACACACACACACACACACACACACACACACACACACACACACACACACACACACACACACACACACACACACACACACACACACACACACACACACACACACACACACACACACACACACACACACACACACACACACATCGCACACACAACATAAGCACACCCACCACCCACCCAACCCGCCCACACACACACACACACACACACACACACACACACACACACACACACACACACACACACACACACACACACACACCCACCCACCCACCCACCCACCCACCCACCCACCCACCCACCCACCCACCCACCCACCCACCCACCCACCACCTGCACGCACGTACGCGCACTTTCTTTGTGTATAGCATTTATGCAATTTCAACTCATTGCATGTTGTGTACCGATAGGTGCAGTTAACACAAAATAAATCGCCATTAAAAAAATGTATTACAGAAATGTATACATTATATCTAAAAATATTCACTTAACATTACATTTTATATAAGGAAGTTAGATAAATAATCAGTCGTTACAAACCATATTTTACTATTTTCTTAATAGTTATTAAAAAACATTATCACAAAAGAAAAAAAATCAGAAAATTTTACTAGATAACTATTCTTAAATCATTAAATCTATGAACTATATTTAACAGAAAAACAATAATAAAAATGAATGTAGATACCCAATTACTTCTTAATCTGGAAAAAATATATATTATTTCAAAAAATGAACATTCATGGTACCACTTTCAAAATTATACTTATGAATAATTAATTAAACAAATTAGTGGGTCACACAAGGAACTTCTTAAAAAAAAATTCATTCCAAAACCATGCCGACAAAATATTTCAAGACTACAACTACAAGCTACAAATAAAACCTTCTAGAAATATGTTTGTGAGCAAAATAAGATAACTACCTAGGAAGGTCATAGGATTTATACTGTCTTAAGTGCCTTTTTGTTTGCGTTTCTGAAATTAATGGTTAAAAATAATGATAAACAAAACAAAATAAAATAATGTGCATGCTTTCATTATTTCATTTCTTCATACTTACTTTATCTTTGTGTTTATTATTGTGAGATTCTGAAGTTAAGGCCGCTACTTTTGATCTTTCTTGTTCCAAAAGTACATGCAATCTTGTTACTTCTTCCGTTAAGTCATTTTTTTCAATGTATAACTTCTCCAATTCTTGTAATACATCAGCTTTATCTTTCACTGCAAAATAAAATTTAAAACTAAATCTTAGTCCTTATTGGATGGTTAATTTTACATATAATATTGAAATACAGCTAATGTAAAGCATTTAGTCATAATCAATAAGTTTAATTAGAAAACTGTAACACAGTGTTCAGTATGTTACAACATGAAATAGTACTCATAATTAAGCAAAACATTTGTTTTCTTTTCGTATGTACTCTTCGTAGCACTGTTCACGTTTTTTTCAGTAAATTAAAAGTATTCATTTAAACAGCTATATTTTCCTACTTTATACAAATGTAGGGCAATTAAAACTGGTGTAGAATGGCATACTCATCGCATTGATCAAGTTAAATAATATTTGACTAATACCCAATAGCCACAAAAGGAACTTTTTAAAACAATCTTGTAACACAGACGCAAGTTTACAGCATTCATAGTCCATTGCAACTGTAGTGTTTTCAACTGTCAACCACACATAATGTAGGCAAAAATGAAATATGTTTCTCATAAATCAGGCCAAAGAGATAAAAAAGACCAAGCTAGTTGGATCTGTAGTAACACAATCTGTTTAGCATTCGGGAGGTAATGCGTTGCACGTATCTCTTTTTTGAAAGTTTCAAAAAAGGATTTTCAAAAATAAAAAAACCGGAAAGATGTTGAAAAAAGGGACTATTCCTAAAAGGTAGCTAAATCTATTTGTCTAAAAAAATTTTGCAACTAAAATTCAATAAAAATTATTTTTATTCAAAAAACAAACTTTATTTACACTTGGGTAAGTGATTTAACAACAATTTATTTTTTTAGCTTTTACATACAACATTTGGAACTTTATTTTGGCAAATGATTTTTGCAACATAACTTATTAATATGTCAATAAAATAATAAAACTATTATAATAGTATCGTTTATTAAACACAAAACGATGTTACGATAAGCAACATTTAACGTAATGACATTGGGTACATAAACAATAAAAAAATATTTTAATATAATTACACTTACAAAATTAATTATGAGTTTTTGGCAAAAACTTAGCCTCCGTACATATTTTAAAAAGACATTTTTTTTCATATTTCATTCGCAATTATTAATAGTTTTTTCTTTTAAATTCACAGAAAATAAATTAACTTCATGTAAAAGAATTGTTTAAATAAATAAGTAAATAAACAAAAATTAAAATTTCATTTTAAACTCAAATATTACTAGTTTTTGTAGAGCAATAGAATCGACGCATGCGCAGTATTGCCACGGCCGGGACTGCCAGTGACTTGAACGTGGCTAAGGGAGAGAAAAACTCGCTAGTTAGAAAAAAAGAAACGGTATAATAAAAATAAAGCAATGAAAAACAATAAAAACATATCAAAATGTAAGAATAAAAGGGACATAAAAATAAAAAAAAAGAAAAAAACCAACGTTACCCAGCCCTTTGCGTCGAGGAGGTCGAGTGCGTCGGGAGACGACCACTCACAATTCCATCTTTTCGTTGCGCTTTTTATATATTAATTAACCTTGCTGAATTCACAGATTTTTATTAGGCGGCCTAGTGAAGAATTCGGTCGTGTTTAGGTAACACTTTTGCTTATGATAATAAATGTTTTAATTATTTAATTTTAAAAAATCTTTATTTTTTGGGATTTTCGGAATTCAGCAGGTAAAATGCCGTTTTTCGCGACAGTATCAGTAGCCTTACTTGATGAAGCAAACGAACACGTACCGAAAAAATATACTTTTTCCTTTTTAATTAATTCATTTTTATCAAAATTTCTGTGATTTATTGAAAAAAAGGGGAAATGGGAAAAATTAATAAAAAAAGGGGTAAAAAGGTACCGTCAACCTTGTATGAGATTTTTTCAAGGGGTTTTCTTCATACACATATAGCGGCATCATCATTGCGTATACGCACAGCATGCACGGCTATGTAGGCGAATGCTGAGGTAGTAGATAAAGAGCCAGCGCCAATATTTTGTGTTATTTCAAAAGTCATGAAAATTCACAAACTGAATCTAATATACCTGCTGAATAATAAAAGGCCCTTCTGGAAGACCTCTGTGGCAAGGGTGTTCTACCCTAAAATTACAAAGAGTGTAAGAAATAAAACTTAATTTGGTTAAAGTAACAGTCCTAAAATTTTAGGAAACGACGTTCGACAGTATTCTTTATTTATAAAATTATTGCCAGAACATTTCTGTCTCTCCTAATTGTCAACAGAACGCTGTAAATATTTATAAAAAAAAAACTGTTTTTATTTCATTAGTCTTAAAATTTTCACAGAATTATTGAAATATATGTAGAATATGTAATATCAAAAGTCAGAACAAAATTCCATCACCAACTATCTGCCAGAGCGAAAGACGTTTCCATGTGAGTGCGAGCGAGACAGTTATATAGGAATGTGCGGGTTGAAGAGAGAACGAGTATCGAGTATTTATGAATTTTATTAAACGTTGATAACAATTATATAGAATGCAATGAGGCTTTGTTAATTTTGTGGAAACGTCATGTTTAGAAAGGTCACCCCTTCACTGGATGTGATTACAATCCTTCATTTTATAGAAAAGGAAAAATCAATCCATTCAAGCTATTGTTAAAATCTAAAATATATCAACCTTATAAACATAAATGACAATATAATAAATCAGAATATTCTTACAATAGAAAAGTTTGTATGCGAAATATATAAATTACAAAATTGTGACGACACAAATACTGGAAGATTTGAACTCTTCATGAAAAATTTCACGGCTGCAAATATTGAAAACCGAGTTATAAAATTTGATGGGTGTCATTTACCTGCGTATAAAGCTGAATTGTATCAGCACCTATTAAGAACCAAGTATATTGCTAATATATGGAGAAATGCACACCTGGAGATACCCACAATATTAAATCCAGAAGACAATGCTTGGGTGCTGTTAAATGATGGCCAATATGATTTTCTATGGTACAAGAGAGATCAACTGCCACCTATAGTATGTGATGCGATCGCAACCAGCAACATTGAGATTGAAGAAAAAAATGAAGTCGATATTAATGGTAAGTGTTTTCCATGAATTATATATATATATATATATATATATATATATATATATATATATATATATATATATATATAGGGTTTTCAAAGTTAACACGTTCACTGTCCATATGGCATTCAATAATTAAAGCGCACCATTCCCTTATATAAAAAAGCGATGTCCCATATTTACTGACTTTTTGGTTATGAATAATGAATGGTACATAATGTCCAAGTGCATGCACCAAATATGGGTCAAACGTTTGCTTTAATTATTAACTAGTTATACCACACAGTCCCTTGTATATAACCTGCCTATTCTTCATTAGTCCATATTTAAATCATACATAAAACTTTATACAAATGTGAAAGAAATGAGGGGCATGGGACTTACAAGCAGCATGGGGCGTGACCCATATATGGGTCATTGGACAGCGAACGTGTTAAGTCTGCACTATTGCTAACTTTCTTATTAAGAGCTACGAAGTCGGTTAAATTAGCAAAGTAATATATATATATATATATATATATATATATATATATATACAATAATTGTTATTAACCATGTTCACAGATGATGACATATTGGAGCCTCAAATCGGGGTAACAGAGAATTCGAATGATTTAATGTTCATTCAAAATGACGATGACAACGAGTATGATGAAGAAGTCAAATAAATATTCATAATTTATCATGCACTTTATAAATTTTCTGTTTTAAATTTTTACAATATGCGTTCTCCCTTCAACCTGCAGATTGCTACATAACCGTCTCGCTCACACTCACATGGAAACGTTTTTCGCTCAGGCAGATAGTAGGTGATGGAATTTTGTTCTGACTTTTGATGTTACATATCCTACTACATATATTTCAATAATTCTGTGAAAATTTCAAGACTAATGAAGTAACAAAAACAAATTTTTTTTTAAATAAATATTTACAGCGTTCAGGTGGGACAGAAATGTGCTGGCAATAACTTTTATAAATAGAGAATACTGTCGAAAGTTATTTCCTAAAATTTTAGGACTGTTACTTTAACCAAATTAAGTTTTATTTCTTACCCTCTTTGTAATTTTAGGGTAGAACACCCCGCCCGCAAAGGCCTGCCAGAAGGGCGTTTTATTATTCTGCAGGTACATAAGATTTAGTTTGGCAATTTTCATGACTTTTTAAATGACAATACAAAATGTCACCTCAATAGTATCTTCCCCCTCAGAACCCTAACTCTATTGCTTCCAATCCTATTCTTACTGCACCTATCCTTAATCCCACCATGCATATGCATCGCTGTGGCTCAAGAAGCGTGAAAAACTCGAGTTGCCCGCCCGCCCTTGGGAGGGGAGGGGAAGAAACACGTTACTTTTATTTTAAATAAAAAGGAATCAGGCATTATACACACTCAAACAAAGCAAGTATTGATATAAGATCTTATTTAAATTTCATTTTCAACAAGTTTTGAAGACAGCAAGTTTGAAAATAAAGTTGTAATCCCACAACTTTCTTTCAAGGCAAAGGAAATGGCTGTGAAAGGGTAATTTTTATACCGGATTCCACTAAACCATAAGTTAAATGTTACGTAATTTATGACACAACTGATATATTTTGAAGATGAGCTTGAAATTTGCAAACAAAGAAAATATTAAGTAGTTGAAAGAAATGTGATTAGTGTGAAGTACCAAATTAATAGAATCTTGTTAAAAAAATTAAGTATTAGTAACTGTTTGATTCCTTGTTTTATATTACTTATAGTAGAGTACACCATAGCAAAAGGGTATCGTTATTCCATTCTTTTTATGGCAGTACCTCCAAAATGGCAATGTTGTCACACTAAACTAAATTACCTAGATCCTTTGTGTTGTGGTATTTGAAAAATAAATCACCTAATCTAAAAGTTATAATTAATCCATATCATCCCACGCTACTGACTAATAAAATAAAGGGTCTAAATTTTGTTATTTATTAATCAATTTTATTAGTACAACAAATTACAACAAAATTAATTAAACATACAAACAGAGGATGTTGCATAAACACTCCACTGGTAAAATATAAGTAAAGAACATATTTTGTTTTAAATTTTAATTATTTCTAATTCATTGCCTATATAATATATTTTAAACGAAGCATAAAAGATGTTCGTTGCAAAATAAACAGTATTAAAAAAAAAAGTTTGAAAATGACGCGTTTCACTATGGTGCAAAAATGAACCATTAGTAAAATACATATAGAAAATTGGTTGTTGTTGATGGTATAATTAAAAAAAAACATGGAATATGAAGATGTTACACATATGAATTATGTGATTTCCACATATTTTACACTTTCGAGCTTTCTCTGTTTATGTCACTATTATATGGCCGACTGTATTGCAAAACACTTCGTCGATATCGGTAGGTTGTTGATGTTTTGTGGTTTTGGGTGCACTTTTCAACAGACTTAAAGCTATATAAGATTTAAAATCAATTTGGGACATTTTAATTTCATTGACAATATTGTATAGTTTTGAAGCATTTACTGCTGTGCTGTCAACCAAGTTACAAAATATCGGCCACCACCATTTTTTGCTTAACACTCTAGACCTGTAATTGGCAATGCCATTGTCATGAACCATATATTTATTGTATTCAGAGATAACATTCGGTTGTGGAATTCTAATTTCTTTTTTCCTTTCTACTGTAGCATTTTGTTGTAATCAAGGTCTGTACATTTAATGTATCACTGCACACTGTTACTACAGAACTGTCATTCCACGTTACAAGTGAAATCTTTGAAACCTCTTCAAAAACGCTATCGTAAAAGCCTCTCTACTTTTTACGCTTTCTAAAGTGCTAAACTGCTTATACTATTCTCAAGAATGGTTCCAGTAGCAAAAAATCCATGTTTTAGCTCAACAAACAGTTCATAAGACGAAAAATAGTTATCGAAAAATATTTGATGCTGGACCCGATTTTTTATTACTTCAAGCAAATATGACCACTTGACCTTCAAGTCCAAAAGGCGATTTTTCTTTTTGGGTCTGAGCATATGGCAATGAATAAAATAAATATCCATTAGAGGAACAAAGGCACCACAGTTTGAAACCAAACCGCACATGTTTACCACTGATAAACATTTTGCAAGAATGTATTCCGAAATATGCTATCATTTGCCTGTTGATAGATAAATTAAATGCAAATACACCCCACTGTAAATTTCTGTCATTTAATTTATTCAAAAAGGGTCGCACCTTCGAAAATGTATCACTTATATCTAATAAACTGTTATCGCTTAAATGTAAATATCGTTTAATTGTTTGGAACCGATTACGACTCATGCAATTTTTAACAATAGCTACATTTCTATCTTCTTCGTTGGACTAATACATTGGTATTTGAGGCAGGGTGTGATATCCAGGAAATATAATTATTCCTACAAATTTTAGTAGTTCCACTTGGTCGAACTCAAAATTATGACAATTACTGTCTTTGGCGTATTTCAAAGAAAATTAAATTATCATATCTGTTAGCGATTCGTCAAAAAATAGTTCTAATTGGGTTTTACCAACTAGTAGTGCACTCAAAGTCTGATGGTCATGAAATTCGTTTTATACAGGTGTATGGGTATACTCAATCTGCCCTTTTTTCCATTTAAGTTTGCAGTGTAGAAGAAGAGCACAATCAGTCTTTTTGCTGCTGACAGATCATATTCATCATCATCGCCCACAACATTGTTGGAATTTGGCATGAGTAGCTCAAATATACCTGACGAAAACGGTCATTTTCAACTGGTTCAGAATCGTCATCGATTCTTCATTATCTGTGAGCTCATTTACTTCCAGAGGTACATACACTACATCAATAGTATCTAAAATTTAAAGTCACAACAAGAATTACTAGTATTTCAATTTTAGGTGATTACCATGATTACCTATAACTGAAGTGACTACTACCTCCATCTCGATCTAGTTCAATTTTGTAGCTATTTCTTCCAATACAGATTGCAACTCGTTTTTAGTCAAAGGTTCACTTTAGTCACCTTTATTGATACACCACTATTACCACAGCACTTACAAAGTTATTGAATCATATCTGCATACTAACTTCTTTATGTACTGAAGACGTGCAAAAACCTACAGAAACTTGCACCTATTGAGGCAATTGTATACGATTATTACCAATGGTGCATTTACAAACCGCATCACTTTCAAATGTCTTAGCGCTTGTATTGGTTATTATAATAATATGAAATATACACTGAGGGAAACTAAATATATTGCTAACATAAATATATAAAAATTATAAAATACAATAACATGCGTATATTTCAATTGCAAGTTCCATGGAAATGTATAAAAAATAGTGAAACTGCAGTTGATAAAAAATAAATAAATAATTAAAATACTTTGTTTAAAAAAATTAGTTAGTACTTTCATGTGTTCTAACATCACTCTAATGCAGTTTCAACTTTAGACAAATTCTTACACGTTTTAAAAAATATTTAATGTGGTGCAAAAACGCACTGCACGAGAGAAATGGGTTAATTCAATTCTGTATTCATAGCGTTTTTGATTCTTTTTTGTTTTATTGACAATAATTTAGTTGTTCAGAATATTATATAATTATTACAAATAGGATTTTATGTGTATAATGTTACTTAATTAGCTGGCGCATTCGACTGATATTTTGACTATTTCTCCTCATCAAAATACCTTCAGTCTGGTTGCGCAAAATTGAACTTCGCATTCTTGTTATATAAATTTTTTAAACACATGTAACAGCTTATTTTTTATGTTTCTGGTTGGGAGACACGAGCCCATGAGCTGTTTAGGTCCAACCACTACTGGTGTACCCTATTATCCAATGTAACTGTGTAAGGGCATTTAAAAAAAATGTCATGCTTATGTAAAGATTTAAACCATATTGTATGTTAAACATTATCTGTAAAAACAAAATAATCTCTTGAGCGTGGCCTTCGATCTTTATGAGTACCAAATCAATCACCTACAAATTTGCAAATGGACAGTGCAACGTTACCAAACACACAAATTATAACCTAAAAGTGTGTATAAGGTCGCTAAACTTCCTAACGCCAAATTACAATATAAAGTCACATTTACATTACCAAAACTGTCATTTTTGTATGGTTGACCAAGATCCAGAAACAGTTTGAATAGTGCATTACAAGTAGGCCAACAATGATTTACTTCTGGACCACTGCTCAGACACTTCATCTCTACGCTGTGGTCTAGAAGTAACTCACCGTTATCCTACCTATAATGGATATGTAGTGTTACCCGACATATTTATTAATAAAGCTTATTTAATTGAAGGAATTTTTTTGGAGATGAAAATTTTAAATTCCTATCCGTACAATATAGGAACCTGCATTACCGCCATGCGTAAGCTTCAGTTACATTCGCTCTCTGTAGTGCCGCCACTAAAAATACTATTGTCCCTACATTACAATTAGTAAAGACAACAGTGAATCTTGTCGCTGGAGTAAAAACATGTTGTTAGCATTCAAAACACTACATGCTAATGCACACTACACTGTTAGTTCTGCCAATTTGACAAATTCGTAACTTTATTGGTTTCAACACCAGAGTTTTGTGTTCCTTCTTTGACATAAACACTTAGATTACTGAAACATTTAATAAACTTACGTTGGCATAATTTTAAACTTTAGGAGCAAATCTATAGTATAAAATATTTTGCAAAATTTGTTAATATAAAAATGGTAGTAAATGGGGGCTACAGATTTTGTCTCATTTTACCAGTGATATAGGAATAATATAAATATACCCCCACACACGCTATTGTTACACTCAAGTGAAATCAGCATTAGAGACTAACATCATCCTTTAGTGTTCAACTTTAAAACGGGATATTTAATAAAGGTTGTGATTTTTATAAATAATTGTACAATTTTTAAATTTTTCATGAGTATTGCATATGGTTTAACAATTCTATTAACAAAAACCATGACAAACATAATTTTTTGCAGTAAGTAAATATTTAACTTACATACTTACATATTACTAATCTGTAATTTAAAATCAAACCTTAAGGATATTGTCAAAATTGTGGCCTATTTTTAAATCATAATATATTCCTTTTTGTATTAGATGTCAGATATTACAGCATTTAAAAAAATAAGAGATTATTTTCAAAATTGTTGAACGGTGTGGATAATTGTAATGGCTTCCTTGGAAACTAGCCCTGATTCCTAGCAACCGCCATTGACGTAGTATTAACGTATCATTTTTCAAAATTAAAAATTCCTTATTACATGATTAAAGTTAAGAGTAATATTTAACAATCCTTTTTTGATTTGTGTAAAGTCCTACAAATTAGCATTACAATTTTGAGGAAATACGTTTATAAATTAATAGTCGAGAAATAATACTTGCACATGCCAGTGGTTACAAGGTTGAATTTGGTTGTCTATATTAATCCTATATCGCTGATTACTGTAAATTTTACTTCTCTTATTAATTAGTTTTCTATGGTATTATCTGTTCCCAATCTTTTTGTAAACTAGTAGGGTATATTAGGGAAACAAAAAATTCTAATGGAAAATAATATAATCTTAATTTGAAACATGGAGGCGCATGCTTAGTTACCGTAACAGTTACTTTGAGAATTTTAGGTTAGAAACTTCAGCATCAGCATTTGATTTTCATTTGGCTGCTAAATACTTTTTTTTGTTCAATTTTGTGTTATATTTTTAATGTTCAAGTGCCCTTTATTGATTATTTCTTAAAAAATAGTTCTTTTAAGGTCTACTTTCAGTGTAAGTTAGGAAATAAAATTGTAATCGTTTATGTTGTGGTGAATTTTCATGATAAACTAAGATGTCATTTCAAAAGTAGTTTGCCAAAATATCGAACACACTTCAAGAGTGGAATTTACAATGAAAACCGGGAACCTATACAGAATTTAAGCCTCACCACATTGTAAGCCTGATCATTACGAAAAATCTTTGATTATTATCATTGAGTTTTAAATATTGAGTTTTAAATGGAGTTTGTTAATAAACTACGCCTTTAGTTAAATTAGAAACCCTTAAAATTTAAATAGTGTTTAATCAAGTTGAAAGATGGTCAAAAATTTAGAGACTGTCACCTGTTTTTTTTGAACAGCAATAAATTTTATTTTTTTAAACATAAAAACCGCTGCCAAATTATCTGCTATAATGCTTTCTCATTATGTAAATAAATAACTTCAAAGCCCACAATACCTGAATTTGAGTCATATCGGCTTTTAAACACGATAATTCCCCATTCTTGATCCGCCATTTTGAATTTTTTAATGTTGACAAATAATTTATTCTTAGCGATCTTAAAAACCCCAATACCCGACCTTCAAAAAAATGTTGCACTCTAAAAACGGTGCGCCACTGGCAGTTTACAAATTTTTTTTATTTGATGTTTTACAAATTAACAAAGTTGCAAAATTGATCATTAGCCCACAATACCGGAATTTTAGTCATATCGGATTTTAAACCGGTTGATAAATTTAAAAATGCACAATTTTGTACCCGAAAAACGGCGCGCCACTGGTTATTACACAGGGTTGCTCATTAGTGCGTCAAAGTGAATTTGCGGCTAAACTGTGCACAGTAGAAAAAAATGTTTTATACAAAAGTTGCTTGAATTCAAGCACGCTGTAACCTAAAAATATTTTCGCATGTACAGAGGGTTCCATAACGGCGGTACGTAACCTATCTTTCTTATTTTAAATGGAATGGTATAGTTTCTACTGCGGATTTCGTTTCTACTCTATAAAACAACCACTTTCTATTAAACACATCGTATAGCTAAACAACCGTTTTTGAAATATTTGTACCTTTAGATACAAAATTGTCATTTTTCATCGTAGTTAAAAAATTTATTTTGAGGTTACTACTAAATCTATGAATTTGTAACTCTACATGTAATTAGTGCAGACATTGATCTTTTAAGAAATATTATGACTTATTTAATTTTTACACAGGGTGAACCAGAAATATGAATTCATAATCGTTTTGTTTTAAATGTGAATAACTATCTTATCTTGAATACAACACCCTCTATATTATTACATTGCTCGAAAGAAAATTGAAAGACCTATATTTTTTATAATAAGCAAATATTGATTATCTGGAACGGTTTTTGAAATATTTACAATTTTAAAATCTTTATTTTAATTCTTTGTGGTATAATGAATGTTTCTTTTTAATATTATTATTATTTATATCCATTAAGTTTTTTTATGAAATTACATTCTTACTCACATACTTAATACAATTTACATTTTATTCACAATTAGTTTGTAACATACCGCTTTTCTAACCCTTTAATGGTTGAAGAGTGAATGATTCTACAGGTTTACTTTAAGCGGACAGTAATGAGATCAAGCGGTCAGTAATGGACCACTTTCCAACCTGTGAGGGAACTACTATCGATTTACACTATCAATGTCAAATTGACAACTTGCCAATTTTAATAAAGGGTCAAGAGCATTAAAGTAAAAATTAAAAGTTCCATTGTCACGACCTTCAATATTAAAAGAGAAGCCGTGATGATGTGTTTCAAAATTTTTTTATTTGAACTGTATAATGTTGCTTGTTCTTTAATTGTGAATAAAATCGTATACAAACCTATTCCCCTGTGTGGGGAACTAGTTCACCCCGAGGCTTCGCCTCTCATGAACTAACTTCTCGACAGGAATGGAACACTTTCCGCCTCGGTATGTAATATACTGTTACCATTTATTTAAGTATGGCAACTAATATGATTGTTTTCTGGTCAATATATTTAATATTACACAGGGTGCACATTAATTATACCACAAACAAATAAAATAAAAATCTTAAAATTGTAAATATTTCAAAAACCCTTGCAGATAGACAAAATTTGCTTATTACAAAAAATTTAGAGCTTTCAATTTTCTTTCGCATAATGTAATAATATACAGGGTGTTCTATTTAAGATAAGATTTAAAATAAAAAAACTATAATTTCATTATTCTGGTACACCCTGTATAAAAATGAAATGTCATAATATTTCTTAAAAGATCAATGTGCACTAATTACATGCGGAGTTACAAATTCATAGATTTGGTAGTAACCTCAAAATAAATTTTTTAACTACGACGAAAAATGATAATTTTTTATCTAAAAGTATAAATATTTCAAAAAAGGTTAAGTTTAGCTCTACCACACGTTTAATAAAAAGTGATTGTTTTCAGAGCAGAAATGAAATCCGCAGTAAAAACTATACCATTACATTTAAAATAAGAAAGGTAGGTTATGTACCACTGTTATGGAACACTCTGTATATGCGAAAATATTTTTAGGTTATAGTGTGCTTGAATTCAAGCAACTTTTGTATAAAACATTTTTTTCTATTGTGCACAGTTTAGCCGCAAATTCACTTTGACACTAATGAGAAACCCTGTATATTTTTTTATTTTGAAATTATATAAAAAAGTATTAGTTTGTTTTTTAATTATGTAACTTTTTAAAATTTGAAGCAATGAATTTTTTTAATTTTCTAATCCCCTAAAAATGCCCGCCACTGGTTGGATTTTGCTCATTAACGAACGACCGAAATTTTATGGCAAAGAATTATTGTGCCTAATTTCATATCGATAGCCTTAATGGTTCAAAAGATATCCCCCACACACACACACACACACACAGACACACAGCAGACAAGAAATTCTTTTTCTAAAAACTTGTCTTTTATTGATACGTTTAAAGCATCAAAAGATATCATGCACACTCACACACAGACACACAAGCAGACGCGAGATTTTCTTTTCTAAAAATGTGTTTTTTTCATATTGCTTAGGCCACAAAACGTCGAGAAATGTAAAAAAAAGTGTAAAAATTTAAACCGATTACATAGATTTCTTTTTATACGTACATATATGAGAAAGCAATATGGGATGACTATTATGGTACGAGAAATTGCAATATAGCTTTTATTAACTTCACCTATGCCCACCATTTACATAAAATAACTATTAGTTTTTAATGATACCAGTATTGGTTTTACATACACTAAGCATTTTCATTTCAAGTTAAAAATGGATTAGTGCATGTGTCTGTGGATATATAAAAAAAAATTAATTTTGATCAATAAAGCTAGTGTTTAAAAAAATAATTATACATACTTTCTCCATGTCCAAGAATGCCACACAGTGCTTTATTTCGTTCTTTGACAGAGACAATTTCTGCTTTAGCCTTATCTAACTCCATTTGAAGGGTAAAATTTTTGGTTTTCTCTTCTTCTAATTTTTCCTATTAATGTGTATTACCTATATTATAAAATGAAATAAAATTTTTTTACCTGACATTGTGCCAAAGTTATAATTTTATCAATATTTGCCTCCCTTTTTTTACGTTTCTCTATAATTTGTTCCTTATTTAATTCTTCTTTAGTAGCATTTTTTATATCATCAAAGAAACGCTCATCTTTAAGCCCATTGTCAGATTTCACATTACTCTCTGAATTACCTAAATAAAAACATACAAACATTGTTAACATGACAAAAACATAGACCTACAGGCAACTACAGGTTTTTTTTCACTTCCAGAATTTAAAAATTCGTTTATACTCATAGTTTTATTTTTCTTTTTCTTATTTTGTGGTTGAACGGCATTACCATTTGTTTCTTTTATTTTATTATATAGATCTTTGTTATGTTCATAATCTAATTTCGAAAGTAATATTGCATTTTGTAAATCTTGTTCATAATTTCCATTTACAATTTCATCGTCTTTTAACTTCCATTCTTCCCATTGCTCTGAATTTCCATTTTTCTTCCTTTTTGTTGTTAGTGGTTGAACGATCTAAAAATTAAATGCAATAGCCCATAATACATAAATTTCAAAATTTATAAATACCTGCTTATTATTGGTATTTTTCTTATTCTTACCATTTTTGTCGTTTTTTATACTTATATTAGTATTTAATACTTTTTTCACTGTTAGCTTGGTCTCCACTTTCTTTTTGATTTCCCTAGATTTAACACTTTGAGCCCGACTATCATCATCTTCTATTTTCAAGCAGGCAAATCGTGAAGGTACACCAATGTCCATCTAAGAGTAATACACGTTTACCCAAAAATGTCCGTTTAGTAATAAGAATACAAACCTTTCAATACAAGATTCAATAATTTTTTCTAGAACTTATGTTAAAATAATAATTTATTAAACACAAAATCAAGTTCAATGGCACGGGCGAATTCTTCAAATTGTGTTTCAATCCACGCTAAAGTGAAACGATGAAATGAACGCAGCTGTGTTTAATTTACTTTACAGTGATGCCACACGTAAAGATACAGACCATAAAGCAAATATTGTCCTGAGCGACTGTACCACGAATTCCTTCCATGTACCCTGTACCGTATAGATAATAGAAATTTAAATTTATCAATGCAATATTGGTGTGACGAATACAAAAAGTCGTTTAAATCGAGGTTATATTTAAATAAACAGACAAGATATGTTTAAGACCAATTAGAGAATGTATTAAACAAAATTGTTTACAAACACGTTTTACTGAAAATTGTCAGGAACAAATTTCATTTAACATCTATATGTAATTAGCCTGTGTGCAATTTTCTTTAATTTTAGAAACAGAAAGTTCTTCGTTTCTAACAGGTGCTTAATCTTTCCCAGAAATCACCAAACAAATAGAATCGTATATTCTGATATTATCTCAGTTATTGGTTACTACACAAAGTTGATGGTGTTACGGAAAAACAAACAGTCACTGGGATATTGACAATACAATTTTCTAATTTAACCATTAGAGTATACTATGTATAGGGGGTATTAGCGTATTATTCTCTTTATGACGTTCCTCAAACATGGTGAAATCAGAGCCTGTAATTGTTTGTTGTCATTTTAAAAGTGAAAGTTTCCTGCAATAATTACACAAATATATTTAGTTTGTTAAAACGTTACAAGCCAACTTACAAAATCCCTCAAACTTCTGCTGCTGTTAAACACTAAACAAAAATTTAAAACTTTCAGTAAAATTGCATTACATCTAGCACCCGAATTCTCTCTAAAACGGGAGAGTGCACAAAGAAAGTATATGGCTCTAAGCCGACCAATTTGTAAGTTGCTTCAAAGCTATAGTTTTAAGAAGTATATTATTTTCTTGATTATTATTTATAGCAGTATGGTGAATAAAATGATTACTGTCTAAAGTAGTATTTTATATAACAAGAGCGCGAAGTTCAATTTCGCCCATTAAGACTGAACATTTCTTCTACAGCAATGTATGCTCGGTATTATGCCATAAATCGATCGCTTTAATTTAGTTCTGAAATAAAACTAACTTTTATTTAGGTAAATGCAAACTGATTATACAAAACATAGAAACATCACCTCATTATAATTTTGGCAAGTAGTGTATTTGTCGCTTAAACTTTTGAATTTATAGGTTACGTAGTGCGATCGGTTAAATTATGAAAACAAGTAGTAATGACTTCTGTGCTACCCCTTGAAACTACAGATGTCGCTTTTGCTGTCTTTTCAATGTTGCAAAAAAAGAAAATTGGGAAAGTAAGTGAAAATATGTTTTGTGCGATCGTTCATTTTTGTCAACTTACTGTCACTGTTTTGACAACAGTAGGTGGCATTTTCTGTTTAATGAGTCTAACTGAACGGTAAGTAATTTACTTACCGTTCAGCGAACAGTAAGTGAAATTCATAGTTTACTGAAACACCTGCCAGAGTTTTATTAATATTAAAATTAAATGTACAATTGTTACAATTGGAAATGGTAATAATAATAATAATAGTTTAATAATAATAATAATAATAATAATAATAATAGTTTACTGATTAGAATTTCTGACACAATTATTTTACAACTGTCACATTAACATTCAGGTTACTAAGGAAACAATACATACGCTTGTGGCTCGGCTTGTGGTCATCTTTTAAGAAATTTTGAGATAAAATAAAATGTGTTTTGCCTACATTTTGCCATCAAGTGTATTGTTGATCGCACAAAAAATAACATAAGCATTTCGAACAGTAAGGAGTTTACCGATCGACGACAATGTTTGGCGACTGAGCGAAAAAGTAACTTACTTTCCTATAAAAATTATTAAAAAATCTTATCTTTTTTTGACAGTTGTCGAAAAATGAGTTAAATGCATTATAATTATTTCAGAGAATTGCTTATTAATAGGGCCTATTAATATACAAATAATATATAATTCATCTAACAATGAATGCATTGCATCATGGTGACGGGAACTGTAAAAAAAAACAATTCAGGCGTTCTGTTATTCTATTACGAGGTAGCAAACAGGTCAACATAATGATTTCACTTTGGAAGAACAGGAAAAACAAAGAAAGCGATTCTCTGAAAAATATTGTAATCAACTCGAATATTAATGCGCGATTGACAATCTCGACTTTTTTAATGCGTGAACGTTAAAACATCTCATCCTGAATCGCCACATGATGGTTAATTAACTATCATAAAATAAAGATTTATACTTTATTATAAATTTTGTTATGAACGAAGGTAGGTAGGTGCAAATCCTACTCGAGGTAAACATTTTATTTATGTATTTAATAAAATTAATAATAATTTTTTTGTAATCGTTACTTTTAATACATAAAGAGAAAAGTGGTATATAACTAAATATATAAACTTTTTTATTTATGTATTTAATTTGACATTTGTCAACAAATATTTCAAAATTTAATTTTTTTCTAATTTTATGTGAACGATTACAAAAAAATGTATTCGCAACACGTGCGCTGTCACCTTTTGGTGCTGCCATATATTTTATCCTCGGCTACGCCTCGGGTAAAAAAACAGCCTCGCACCAAGAAATGTGTAAACAGCGCACTAGTTGCGAAATCTACTATTAATTAGAGATTTATAAGATTATTTTGTTCATCTGTCAAAAATGAATAAGAATTACACTGAGAATTTCACACCAATGCTTTTTAACCAATGAAAATTGGTTTTCTTGATAGGTCACCATGGCAACGCATGTATTTTATCGGAAATTTTTCTCTCTAGGGTAGGCAACCAACAGCGAATAATAGTGGAAATTTTTTGACGATCTAACTTAAAATTTAGCAACCAATTGAAGCAGTTTATTTTTCTAATTTGAGCCAATAGGGATCTGATTACACTGGCAATCTTTCCATACTAAGGAGCAAGTTCTTTACAGCGATAATACAGGTAAAAAAATTCAACAATAAACTGTATTAATAATAATTATTATTTATAACACAATTACTATAAACAATTTTGCATTTCGAAAAAAAAACCTTAAATTTTCTTGCACTTTCTTTGGATTGTCTTGCTGAATCCAACTCGTGGTAGGAATCTTTTGCTAATTTTTGTCAGTCAGAATCCCTCGTAGTTGTTGTCTTTAGAAAATCGCCACTCGTGCTAAAGCTCTCGTGGCGATTTTCGTGATCTGACTGACAAAAATTACCGGCAGGATTCCTACCACTTGTTTTCTTTACCGAATAACACGCGACGTTAAATTAAATCCGGAAATTATTTCTCGCTCATGAATATTTTTAAAATATGAGCTCGAAAAAATTTTTGGAAATAATTCAACCTCTTGTGGTACTACTAGTGGAAATATCCCGTCGTCAATAGCAACGATAGTAACAAACTGGATGTAAAGCAGGAAGAGTAGGATGTTCTTCTAGTTCAATGACGGGCTAAGTGACAAATGTTCTGATGTAATCCACTTTCTACCTACCTTCGAAGAAGGCAGCATCTGTTGGATAAACAATCCACTGATAATTTTTTGAAATTGATGTGCAACCCCTATTCCATTAAATCCTTTCATTGTTGACGTTAGTTCAACTTTAGTTACGGAATCTAGCACTACTCCATTATTTCGTATCTAATTTCATTGAATAGAAATGCAATTCCATTATTAATTAATCGAGCAGTGCTTGAGCCAACGCCATTCTCCCTCAACGTAAACATAACTTTCTGATGGTAAAGTCTACATGCCTTCCTGAGTTGGTATTCTGATTTTATCGTTGCTTCCAAACCGCGTTGTATATGGCTGATAAATGTGTAGTTTGAAATTTATTACAGCGTCATCAACGAAAACTTCTTTGCTAAGCTTTAATATACTCACTGTGTTACTGTAAAAATAAGACTTTGCAGGTATGTTTTTGTTTTGTCAAGGCTTTGGTCGACGAACGTCTAATGACTTCAATCGTTTATAGTATGTCTTGTCTTCACACGAATTATGTCGCTACATTATACTTTCTTTAAACGTAGCCCTATGTTATGACTTCCCCGTTAAAATTGATGAAATCTCCGTCTTGGTCTACTATTTTAAGTGTTACGCTTGACATGGTAGATGTGTTTATAGGTAAATAGATGATTTCTTGAGAGGATTAAATTATTTTACATGTGGAAAGAATTAATGAAGAGCGTGTGATGATTCTCCATTTTTAAAACTACCACTCGTTATGTTGCATTCGGCAATTGATGAGTTAATTTTGATGATGTTAATGTACTTTTGGACCCTTGTAAACTGTTTTATTAAATCCAAGCATATGTCCTGTAGATTATTTCTTCATCTCATAGATATGCATATTTATATCTGTTATTTTGTAAGATTCTGGTGGTATTGTAATTTATATTTCTTGTAATTTGCTTCCATTTTGTTTCTTTAATAGACATATTACGAAACGCGACGTCATTATTTCCTATGTCAGTTAAGCCATTTAGTCAATTTACTAAAATTTTTAGGTTGGAAAGCTTGATCCGGAATTATGTCATGCATGTGCGTACATGCAAGATTCTCTTAATTATCTTCCATTTTCGTGTTTTGTGGCAGAATTTGTATAAAACAAAAGGCGACTAGTTCAAATTTACAGTTTTTGAATTAAGACATCACAAACCTCCACAAACATCCCTAAATTAGTAATTAATAATACTTCTATCAACTCAAAATCACGCAATTACAGAAGCTAATTATTGTTTGACACATCTGTCGGCGTTCGCATTATTTAAATATACAAACTTTTATACAATAGCAGAGAGATTACATTCCATTACTATCTTAAAGTTATTTGGCCAACATTGTAGCCATTATTGCGTACTTAACGTTTAATTTTTAATTTCAGGAGTGAATTAGTGAACTTTAGTTTCCACTATATTACAAAATTTAATTTGTGTCTAGACGGTATTTGCAGAGGAAAAATTATGCTATCACATTTGAGATTTACAGATGTTCCCTTTCAAATACAATGCCATTCATAACGGACAACATTTCTGTTATTTAAAAATGCAGTTCTAAGAAACACATCAATTGATTTATAAAAACGGTGTTAACTATTAATTATTTTATCAATTTAAAACTCTCTTAATTATATTGATTGGATTTTAAAGTCTATTTTTGAATGCTTCGGTTTACTTATCTCTATCTAGAAAATGTGCGTTTTACTACAAACTAACTTGTTATTTATCAAGTTTTAATTTCGGAATAAAAAGAGAAAATTTCTATTTATAATTAACGGCAATTTCTCAGATCTTTTTGATTTTTTTGCTTATCATAAATGATTGTATTCTGAATAACTAAACTTCAACATTTTATTCATTTGACATTCATTATGAATCACGGCACAATTATTTATAGTACTTGATTTAATTCTTATCGATATGTAACGGTGCATAATTAATTGCTTGACGAACTTAATTATGGTTTGTTATTAGCGGAGTAAAAAAAAAGGAAGAAACTCGGCCTAATTTTAAAACCTCGTAAGTTCTATAATGGACAGAATGGAGTTACGCATATCTGTTTATTAAAAATGTTGATACCTACAATATATTAAAACCTCGCAGTAGGTAAGATTGGAGACTTTTGGAACACACCACATTTCCAAGGTCCCACATTTCCAAGGTTGCCACAAACCAAGGTCCCCACCGTACCAAGGTCAAAAAAGCGCAATGTGTGACCTAAATACATATCATTACCACAAAACCAGGGTCGCAAACCCCGCTTTCCTGTTCCACAACTACAAGGCCATCACTGTGACCTACTTTAAAACCACGCTTTCCTGTTCCACAATTACAAGGCTATCCGTGTGACATATCATTACCACAAAACCAAGGTCACAAACCCCACTCGTCTGTTCCACAATTACAAGGCCATCCGTGCGACTTAACGCGCTTTCCTGTTCCACAATTACAAGGCCATCCGTGCGACCTAACGCGCATTCATGTTCCACAATAACATCCGTGTGACCTGGTTGCCACTCTTACCCACGTGTATGTTTTTTGCCCACTTGTATGTTTTTTGTCCACTTGTATGCTTTTATGTGTTTTTCCCACTTGTATGTTTTTTGTCCACTTGTATGTTTTTTTTGCTCACCCTCACTTTATTTACCAAAATAAAAGAAAACGATATGTTAATATATTTAATTGATGTAGAAAGAAAGACATGTACAAATTATATATTGAAGTCATGTAGAAAGAAAGACATGTACAAATTGTATATAGAAATAAAGACATGTACAAATTATATATTTAACTCATGTAGAAAGACAGACATGTACAAATTGTATATAGAAATAAAGACATGTACAAATTATATTTTTAATTCATGTAGAAAGCAAGACATAAATTATATTAGAAACATGTATTACTCAGATATATGATTTGCTGTAGGAATAAAACATGTTGATGTAGTATATACTTTAGTAAGCTTTTATCAAAACAGTTGTAATACTGAGGATGATAAAAGTTTAGGTTACACATGTTAGCAGCGATAAACACACTACTAGACTGACAGGAAATAATTAGTCTAGACACTATAGTCAAGAGATACAAAAACAAAAAAAGAGTCAATATAACATACTTCATCACATAATATATATAAAATAGTCGTCATCGTACACATAAAAAAAGTTGTGTTAGGGGTGCTCAACATGAGGAACACCAGTATTCACCGTGTGACAGGTGGTACCAAGCCGTTCAGCGCTCTCACACACTCAAACACACACACACACACACTTACACACTCACACACTCAAACACACACACACACTGAAACACACACTCACACTCACACACTCACACATTCACTCGTACATTACGCGTACCGACGACGGAGTAGGTCCGGGTATAACTTACTCGAAGTGGATGCTGTGAGAGGCCTTGGGGTGCAAAGTTAGATTTGCACACCCAAGGAAGTGTTGTAGGTCGAGCCAGAATGCTGAGAAGGCCTTGGGGTAGAATCGCCAGTCTCAGCAACCCTACTAAGGTGTAAAGTAAGACTTGCACACCCCAAGGAAGTGTTGGATCTCGAGCTAGATTGCCAGTCTCAGCAACCCATACTTGAATGACGTGATAGACTTGGACTACTCGAGAACATAACGTAAATACGTTTTATGCACCTCTTATATACCCAGACTATACCTTGAAACGATTTAAACTGCTTTATGATTGGTGGAGGTGTCTGGCAGTGACCTAGATCAACTACGAGTATTACAAAAAAAATTGCGGGATGTAGTCTAGACAGGTAACCTTCGTATACATTGTAACAGGCAAATATTGCAGTAGAATTCGTAATCAATATTTAATACTTACTAGTTTATTTACTATGACTTGCAAAACAATACCATTTATTTAGCTAATTATACTGTAAGTATAATTAATAACTAGTAAATAATAAATTTTTTTGGTATTACTGAAGAGCGTATGTTAAGTACGTATTACTAATAACATCATTTCGTTATAGAATCTATAAATACATTCTTGTTTATATAAAAAATGCAAATAATGTTCTCAATTTTTTAAAATTTCATTTTAATTATTAAAGCTAAAGGAATGTAGCTATATATTCACGATGAGAGTTCTAAACCTGTACTTATATCGTTTTTATATTTGTATAAATTTAACGTACGAAGGTCAACCCAGTTGTAGTAGTTCTTTTTATTATGAAGGAATACAGCAAGTTATCTTATTTGTTTCAGAAGTAGATGCTGTCCTCTTATAAAATTGCAATGTGGTATTATTAGTTACATATTTTTACAAAATGCAGAAACAATTGTGTAATAATGTAGTAATAGTTATTTATGTATACATCTAAGTTGTTTAAATATATAAAACAGCAAAAAACATGAACGTCAGTTTCCTAATTATTGCTGAAATATTTTTTTATGTTATTATTATTAAAGAGCGTATGTAAATTACAAGATATATCAATTACTGTCGTGAGAACTACATCAGTTCATTCTCCGCTATATCCGGTTTTGGTATACTTGAAATCAGAGAGATGACCTTTCAATTAATGTGATGTTATAGTGGTGGAGGTACAAATACATTTCTTATTGAACGCTTTTAATTAATGGTATGTGTGTACTTATAATGAAGAAGCAATAAAAGGGAAATCATGTTTTTATTTTCAATATGTTTATAAAGTAATTCTTGCTGACAATAAAAAAGTTAATTAGGATCTGACAAAAGATAATTAATTACATGTCATCAGACGCATTAAAAGTTCTGCATAAACTGGTTTTTCTATATATATGTTATTCAGTTAAACATTTTCCTTATGTATGCATTTGTATTGTTATTTCTATTTTTTTTCATTAGTGGCACGCTTATACAAAGTCATTTAGTAATTATAACGTGTAATTCCGTTTTCCTGTGGGAAATAAAGTATTTTTATTATTATATAGATAAGTGTTTTTATTGATTTTGCCAGTAAGCAGGAAAATCACAATTATATGTTTAATACCTGTAATAAAGTAAACACGAGGTGGTAATATATACCTACATAGCAACAATGACGCACCCAGCAGGTTAACCAAATCTTGTTTTTTTTCAACTATCTGCTTTCCATAATCACGCGTTTACAAGTTATTACAGAAAGTGCGATTAGGCAACCCAACATACACCTATTACACAAAATCATATACCGTTGAGCCTCTTCTTGGATGTAGTACACAACTTTATAGATAAAACTTATGTAGAAGTAAATTTACTTTAGAAATATGTACACATCTTTTCTTATGAAACTAATTGTTATTTAGATATTGAAAAAAAGTTGAACTAACATTAAAATTTCACCGTAGGAGTATTTTTGCAGCTAAATTATGCATTGCATAAAAAAATGTATAGAATATAATTTTTGTCTATATGTTTAAGGCCCATGTGTGAGTATTTGTATTACTTGGAAGTATGCAACTGCTTTAGAACTTTTTTTGATAAAAACAAAAAAAAATAACCCTAAGAAACTCCCCCTCTCCGTCGCTGGAGTTCTGCCAGAAATTTAATCAGTTCTATTCCAAATGAGAAGAAGCTTAAATAGAAATTTTAGGCAAGTAGGTCTTTTCGTTCTGGAGTAGTAGGTATGGGGGGCACTTGGGCCAGACAGTTGCGTGCGCAACTACCTGAACCAAATCCCCATGTGGGAGTTACATTATAGCAAGTTAAACAGGAATCTGTACAGATAAAAAAAAAGCAGTTCAAATACAGATCAAATACAGCTCAAACCAGCTCAGGCAGTTGCGCACGCAACTGTCTGGCCCAAGTGTCCAACATACCTACTGGAGTTATCGTGGATATGAACATACATGCATACACTTACAGATAGGACATCCAGACATCATGACCGATCTTCACGAAACTTGGTCAAAAGTTGTAAAATGAGCCAATAATTCGATTTAGCGATAGTGAAAAAAAGTCGATTTCATAACCTTTTATACCTACATATGTATATGTAGGTTGGAAGGTAGAAAAAGGATTTTCAATGTTGTAACAAGGATTATGGTGGAACTTATATAGAAGTAAAGAAGAATTTCTAATGTGAACAATGATATTTTTATTTTAGGTAGCGACTCGGTTATCTGGGGAGAGGGGGAGTCCGGATTCACCACTTCTGCCCCTCATTCCACTTCCCCCCACTCCCCCCAACACTTCAAATTTTGTATTTAAGACGGAGCGGTTCCACTACAGTGTCAGTCCGTCATTATGCGCCACCAAGTAAAGTTTCAAGTCTTATAAAGCGGTGTTACACCATGTCTTCAAAGAATAGTAAGTGTTTGTTTCGTATTGCATCTCTCCCGGCTACCCTTCCTATGCAACACGTATAGTACCCTTATTCACATCAACCTACACTTCAGCATATAGTTATTATTCTTTCTTTGTTGCAGCAAAAATGTTCCAATGTGAATGTCTCAAGAAATTTTCTCGAAAGGATTCTTTACTGAGACATCAAAAACAGCATGCTGGATGTCAGTATCACTGCACCATCTGGCATGCAGGAGGTTTCGTTACAAAACCAAACCACAGGGAGCAATGTGGTGCAAGGGATCGCTTCGGACGATAACAAAGCAGTACATGGACATGTTACTGATTCCTTTGTGCAACCCGGACCATCAGGGTTGAGCAACTCAAGGAAGCGGAAGTCTGACCAACGCGATGAACCGGTACAACCGAAAAAAAGTGGTGAAAGTGTGCACTGCACAGATTGTTCAATGGATGTACCTAGGTATGCATTCCAAGGACACCTCAGAAGCAATAGGCACAAAGCAAATGTATGTTTGCTTGTCGATACTGGGGTTGAAGTGATTCGAAATGCGTTTAAACAACGCATTGTGTCGTACCGCCTGTCACCATGCAATACTCATAATGATGTGTCCACCTTTATGGCAGAGGTTAAAGGGAACGTATTGAAGGTAGTACAAAATCAGTTGCAGAAACACTACTCATTAAAATGTAATGTTGAGCTGTTTGGTTTATACTTTTTGAACAGTAGGGAAAGCACAGAACTGAAATCCTTTCAGACTAAGTATGATATTCTCAGTGTAGGGACGGTGTTAGAAGAGTATTTCCAAAGAATAAGTAAAATATTGGATGCAAAGCAATCCGAATTTCAGCATAAAGATTCTGGTAAGTGTGACTAATGGTGTAATCGATTAGTAACAACTGTTTTAGGGTGGTCCCTGGTGCAATTCGTGTATATAGAGGTAAACCTGCTTAAATTTTCTCCCACCACTGGTTCATCCTATATGGCTGTCCCCGCCGAAATCGCACATAAACACGCCATAGTCAATGTAAAAAATAATGATAATTGCTGCTTTGCATGGGCTGTTGTATCGGCACTAGTGACACCAACGGGAGTACCACAACGCACATCTTCTTACCCTGATTTCCAGACGTTATTCAACTGGAATGGTGTACAGTTCCTGTTAAGCTGACGAATATTTCAACGTTTGAGAGCAATAACAACATTTCCATCAATGTTTATGGGTTAGACGATACATATCTTGATGGTCAGCGTGTCACAGAGGTAGTGGGGCCTCTGTATTATACCAAAGCCAAACAGGCAGTTCATGTCAATTTATTATTATTAGTCAGTAACCAAACAGATAATCAGCATTATGTATGGATAAAAAATTTTTCTCGTTTACTTAGCAACCAAATAACTCGGCGGAACGGAGCAATGTATTTTTGTGATGCATGCTTGTATTACTTTAGATCCGAGGAGCAATTAACCCGACACGTGTCACACGACTGTAACTTCGTATATACAAAATTACCGGGACTGAAACAAAAAAAAGACATAACCGGGGAATTCTACGCGGAAAATATACTCGCGTTTCGGAACTATCAGAAACAAATGGTTCTACCATTCGTAATATATGCAGATTTTGAAGCGCTCTTAGTACCGGTAGATACGGCTGAACCAGATCCCGAAAAACCGTTCACGATAAAAACGTGTAAACACGAACCATACTCGCTTAGTTATTACATTAAGTGTAGTGTAAACGATGCGTGGTCTAAGTTAGAGCTGTATAGGGGGAGTAATGCAGGGGAGATATTTATAAGACGACTGGAAAGTGATGTAAAACGGATATATAACGAACATTTCAAAGCTATTGTTCCAATGACACCATTAACGGATGAACAGCAGGTTACGTATGAACGCAGTGTATGTTGTTACATATGCGGCAAGCACTTTACGGGCGATCCGACAAATCCGAAAGTACGAGATCACTGTCACGTTACTGGTAAGTATCGTGGTGCAGCACATTCAACGTGTAACTTAAACTATCAGGTACCTACATTTCTCCCCGTTTTCTACATAATCTCAGTGGTTATGATGTTCACCTGTTCATTAAACAGTTAGCGAGTGAAACGGAAGAAATTACCGTACTTCCGGTTAACAGTGAAAAATATATAACGTTTGGTAAGCACATTTTTGTTGATGAATATGTAAACAGTCATGGTATCAGGGAAAAGAAATACATTAATTTACGTTTCGTCGATAGTTGTAGATTCATGGCTGCATCCTTAGATACTCTATCTCAGAATTTATCAGATGATCAATGTATGGAGGTACGGAAATATTTTAGTAATGATAGCGACTTCAACTTAGTGAGAAAGAAAGGTAGTTTCCTTATGCGTACGTAGACAGCTTTAGTAAATTGAACGTCACGGTGCCATCATATGACAAATTCTATGATAAAATGCGCGATGCAAATATTTCCGATGACGAATACTGTCGCGTTCTACTGGTATGGGATCACTTTAAGTGTAATACACTAGGTGATTATGCTGATATTTATTTAAAATCAGATGTGTTGTTATTGGCTGACGTGTTTGAAAACTTTAGGAGATTATGTATGGGTGTGTATGGGTTAGAACCTGCACAGTATGTCACTTTGCCTGGATTGGCGTGGGATGCCATGTTGAAATGTACGAAAGTAGAGCTAGAATTACTGACGGATATGGATATGTATCACTTTTTAAACAAGGTATTCGGGTGAGTAATACTTGTATCAAGCGGAGAAGCATCGCTAATAACGAGTTTGTTCCAAACTATGATCCTAAACAACCGAAAGTGTTTTTACAATATTTAGATGCCACGAATTTATACGGATGGAGTATGAAGCAATACCTGCCCCACGATGGGTTTATGTGGTTACCTCAAGAGGAAATAGATCACTTTGACGTATTAAAGATTGATGATGACGCCGATGTTGGATTTGTACTGGAGGTTGATATACATTATCCCCACCATCTGCATGACGAACACAACGATTATCCGTTTTGTCCTGAAATGATCTGCGCACCACATTCCCAGGAGGAGAAGTTAATCCCTAACCTGTGTGATAAGACCAACTACGTTATACATTACCGCTATTTAAAACAATGTATAGAGCATGGCTTAATTGTTACTCGTATTCATAGGGTTTTACGCTTTCGTCAGAGTCCGTGGCTAATACCATACGTAGACCTTAATACAGCTCTCCGCAGCACAGCACAGAACAAGTTCGAAAAGGATTTCTATAAAATCATGAATAATGGCGTGTTTGGTAAAACAATGGAAAATGTCGATAAACGAAGAGTTATTAAACTGTTAACACATTGGGAAAATAACGGTCGTCGGGTAGGTCTAGCACGGTACGTTGCAAAACCGCAATTTAAAAATTTTATTCAATTCACTGATAAATTGTTTGCGGCGGAATTGTCGAAACAGGTAGTTACGTACGACAAACCCATTTATGTCGGATTCAGTATTTTAGATCTTTCCAAAATTATAATGTATCGGTTTTTTTATGATATCTTACGAGCTCATTATGGCAAGAATGTCACGTTGCTCTATACTGACACGGATTCTTTGATTGTTGAGATAGTAACTGATGAGTACGCAGGGACAGCGATTCATTATTTTTATGGTGCTGGATCGAAGTCATATTGTCTGAAGCTTGCTGATAATGAAGTTGTTAAGAAAGTTGTTATTCAGAAAGTGTTGACGGAAATAGACTACAAAGCGGTTGCGGAGGGGTCTGATAAAACAGTAATGTGTAAAATGCTTGTGTTTCGATCAACCTTACATGATATATATACCGAAATGTTAAACAAAATTGCCTTTAGGTCCCAGGATGACAAACGATATCGACTACGTGATACGTGTTCTACATTGGCGTGGGGGCATTGGCGAATACCGGAATTGGAGAATGCTGATCCGTTGAGCGAACTATTGCAGGTTGCTAAGCAAATGAATTTATATTAACCGGAAGAAGAATAGTTTGGGTACTGACACTTGCTAGTTTCTTTCCTATATTCTCTCCATAATGAAACTAATATTAATAATAAGTTGTATTATTCCTTTAGTTGTTTAACATATATTAATATTATGTACTAATTCGTTAGTAAGAGAATATATGCTAGACAAATACTGTGTGATATAAATAAAAAAACCGAGAATGACTATTTACTATTTTTTTATTAAAAAATGTGTACAAGACTTATTGCATTATATATATATATATATATATATATATATATATATATATATTATATAAATGATATACAGTACTCAAAGCACAGTGACATAATGATTCACAATGAAAGCAACAAACGGGTTGCATAGCAGGAAGAGGTGGACTTTCCTCAAGTTCAATAACAGGCTGGGTCACAAATTTTCTGATGTAATCTGCTTTCTCTCTGCCCTTGACATAGACAGAATCTGTTGGCTGAATCAATCTCTCGAGTATTCTTCGAAAGTGGTGTGGTGGTGTATACCCTTCTTCCCATTTAATACAGTGCTGGTTATGTATTAACCAAGTAGCTTGACGACGACTCTCTGCATCCAATGTATGCCAGGGATACGGTGATTTAAAAATAAAATGGGCAATTTGTTTCCCATTATAAATGGCGAGTTCTTTTGGTATAAAAGCTTTTGAAATTTTAAACCCTTGTACATCGACTATGACGGACATTGTATTACAACTGTCGTACTGCTTTGGTTAACGCGTTGTATGTAACTAAACGATCGTGGAGTATAACACAGTATGCTGTCGTATTGGCAGCTATGTTTGCCGCTGTTTCAAACTCCACACGAAGAACTACTGCTTTAGAGTGTAATGCTTCTTTTTGATTTGAGCAATCTACGACAATCAACGGTGCAGCTGTGGTAAATTGCGTGGGGGGTGAGTAATGGTTGCCCCCTCTCTTTGGTAATACGACATACGACATTTCATACAACGTAGCAAAGCAATTGTTGTCATAATTAACGTTGAGATTGTCATACGGATAACGATCCGTGTTCAGGAACACGCGAATATTATTTAGTGCACATTTATCGAATCTGCTCGTATCCTGCATAACATTATTCTCTCGCCCAGTTTGAAATCCTATAATAATGTATCTAGGTGTTTCTATACTAGTAGATGTTTTGATTGCCCATGTATGCTTATCTGTTGCTGGAACGGCGGGATATATGTGGGTTTCCCAACTTCTAAATGCTACTGGCGTATTTACATTTTTATCAATGTATTTCGTTAACGCCAACTCCTCTGCTAATGCTGGAATGATGTGTGGAACTTTCCAATATATCTTATCTATGTTAACTTTTAATGCTTCTTCTACAGTTGAAATTACTGCGTCGGTATCAATGTTACTACGAATTAATACCAGTTCTTGTCTAATGTTCAAAATCACTTTATTGTAATCTTCGGCAAAGCCAAGTAGCATTCTCAACGGTATACAAACGTTAAAGTATCCTTGAGCAGTGTACTGTTTGCAGTAGGAAACCAACCTGCATTTTCATGACGGGCGAGATCATTGGACGTCAATGATACCAATCCTTTCATTGTCGACGTTAATCCTACTTTCGTTACGGAATCTACCACTATTCCATTCATTTCATATCTAATTTCACTGAATAAAAATGCGATACCGTTATTAACGAACCTTGCGGTGTTAGAGACAGTACCATCCTGACGTAATAATCGTCCCTCTACGTAGACATAGCTTTCGGATGGTAGAGTGCACATGTCTTCCTGAATGGGTATCCTGATTTCATCATTGTTTCCAAATCTGGTAGTGTATGGCTGATGGGTGTGCAGTTCGGAATTAACGATAGCATTATCAACGACAACTTTTTCATTAACGTTTAATATACTCATTGTAGTACTGTAAAGCCGAGACTTTCCAATAATGCTTTGTTCTGCGGTGTCAATGCTTTGGGCGCTGAACGCTTACTGACTCTCACCTTTCCACACTTTGATCTTTTATAGTTTGATTTGCACTGGGTACATGCACATGTGTTATAGCGCGTCACCATATTTTCTTTAAATGTAGTCCTATCGTTATGACTTCCCGTTAAAATTGACGAGATCTCCGTCTTGGTCTACTATTTTAAGTGTTATTGTCGAAATGGTAGATGTATTGATAGGTAGATAGATGACATGTTGAGGGGACTCTATTATTTTATACCCCGCTGGTACACTGGGAAAGAACTGATGAATTATGTGTGATGTTTCACCATTCTTAAAACTACCACTTGTTATATTGCACTCGATAATTAATGAGTTAATTTTGATAATGTTAATAGGACTATCAGAGGTATGCACTTTTGCAGCCTGGTAAACAGTTTTATTAAATCCCAGCATAGGTCCTATCGAATTTTCCACATTGAAGTTAATGTCATGGGTTGCTTTCATACTTGCTTTCATAGTATTATTATTCGCTTGTAAATGCATAACTGATCTCGATCTTTCACTAACTCATTAATATATTTATTCACATCCGCGATTTCGTATGATCCTGGTGGTATTGTAATTTTATCGTTTCCAAATACGAGTTGGTTATTCTTTGAAGTAACATTCTGTATAGTATTGAAAGATTCAAAACTAGTCAATCCCATTACGTATTCCGACTCATTCTCAAGAAAAATCGGTGGTTTAAAGGTTGCTTGCAAGATACACTTTTGCCGGTAAATGTAAATGTGTACGACATTACGATCACGTAACGACTACTGAAAATCAGTACGAGTAGTCATATAAAAAGTGTAAGACTAAATGACCGCAGTTGTATGTATCAAACTCTTGAACCTTGGTAAAGTTATACTCAATTGTGTTTCTGCTACCATCACTTTTAAAATAGTGGAGTAATTCAAAGGGTGGTTTAATATGTCCTATGCTATCAAAATATGTAATATGCCAGTTACGCTTAATGTAAGCTGTCCAGTGTGTACCCTTGTTAGTTTGATCATCCAGATTCACAATACCACATTCATTCGCATGGATTCGTGTAGGTAAGTTATCTCGCATATATATCCCTCTAAAATAGGGAATCTGTAATTGCTCCACAAATTTTGATAGCTCAACATTACTTAAGGCGTGACGTGGTAGCTTCAGTGGGAGTTTTTTGAATACGGTTGTAAATATATACCTAACCCTCGTTTATATGGCTTTATGTATAAACCTTTTCCTAATGCAGCTGCTTCCATTGCTTGGTTGTGTCGTTTGGTTTCGTCTAACGTTTTTGTCGCAGCTTTTGCGTCAGTTACCGCTTTTGCGACTGCCGCAGCACCGCCACCTAGAGACCCTAAAGCTCCTAATGCTGCAAAGAGGGAATAAGAGGTATGAATCCCCACGTTTTGGTATTGGCAATATTCTGCTCTTGGGTGACATAATTTTTTGTGTTTTAGAGCGCTCAAGGCTTGATGTATTGTCGTTTTAAAGATGATCGAAGTTTACCACCAACACGACGTCGGGCTAGAAGGACTGCTTTGTTAAACGAAATTGCTCTGCGAGAATGCTTCCTTCGCCGTGATTTATTTCCCATTCCTAATTTCTTTTGTCCTTTCCGTGATTTGCCACCCATTCCCATTGTCCGTTTTCCTTTCATTATACCAGCTATGGTTAATGCAGCTGCCCTTTCTCCAAAGGTAGCGTCGGTAGAACGAAATCTATTCCAAGCTTTTGTTGTAAAGTCTTATCTGCTATGTGTCGTTGTCCTAGATCGTTTGACTGGGAGTATGCAATATCGTGTTCTTTACACGCTTCGTCCAATGCGTTAATACCTTTGTCGCCACGAGCTAATCGTTTTGTAAACGGGTGCCTGGCCCACAATATCGATATCCGGGTATATGCAACTCCACGGGTAATTTATTTATTAAAGTATTAATTAATCCTGAACCTTTTTTTCCTCTGACGCTGGGATGTATACTTCATACCACACTGACTGACACTTCACTACTAAACTACTTTCTGCACGTGGTGTGTGTATATATATATATATATATATATATATATATATATATATATATATATATATATATATAGAAGCGTCATACAAGTCGTGGTTTAGTACCATAATGGGTGACATCCGTTTCATTCCGCAAGATACAGAATTACCTATCAAAAATTATGACATTACTCCTAACAAGGAGCAGTACTCTAAACACCGCGGTTTACTAAAAGGGGATGTAAACGAGGTATAATCGTCGGACCATCCGGCTGTGGAAAAACCAATGTTATGATTAGCTTATTAGAACATCCAAATGGCTTACGTTTTGAAAATGTCTATATATATTGCAAATCTCTATACCAACCTAAATACCAGTACCTGCGGAGTTACTGGCACCCATAAAAGAAATTAGGTATTTCGAATACAGTGATAATAGTGATGTTATACCTCCTAGTGAGTCCCGTAAAAATTCAATAATGATTTTTGATGATGTAGCATGTCATAAACAAAATGAAATTAGAGATCATTTTGTTTTGGCAGACATCGAAATAATGATTGTTTCTATCTGTGTCAAACGTATTCTTCAATTCCAAAACAGCTTATACGTGATAATGCGAATTTACTTGTTCTTTTCAACAAGATCACACTAATCTCAAGCATGTGTATGATGATCACGTTAATGTTGATATGTCATTTGATAAATTTAAAGACTTGTGTTGCTGTTGCTGGTGTGATAAATTCGGATTTCTTGTGATTGATAAAGAAAGCGATGTTAATAACGGTCGTTACCGTAGGAGATTTGACTGTTTCATTGCAGTATAAATAATCTACTAGGACTGTCAACGTACAGTCGTAATGGAGGAGCGCTTAGTACAAGACATTTTGCGTGCTCGCAAGAGTGTGCAACAGAAATATGCTAGTTTGAAAGAAGATACTGCACTTACAGAACGTGCAATGGAGGTACACTTTAAACCTATTACACAACCATTAAAACAATTACTAAAAATGATGGTTCTCTCATCAAAGCCGAACCCCTTACGCCAGAAGTCGGAAAAAAGGAGCCCATTGCACATGAAAATGAAGTATTTTTACATTATACACCGAAATCCTCTAGAATACGTAAGGAGCCGCGTACTATTGTTTCTGACACCATTTCCACACCTCTACAAGAATCTGTAATTGCTGATGTCACACATGACGACGAGGTGGAAATTCCTACTTTACAACAATTGAAATCGGAACTACTAGCTGCTGGATCTCAACCCGCCTTTGAAGAGTATCTTAATCAATACCAAGGATTAGCGAAATACTACGTCGAAGGTATCTTTAGAGATACCGAAGATGAATATGACGTACGGTGTGCATTTTATTCCTGAAGAAGAGAAATTTTTTATAGGCGATGCTGAACTAGATTTTGTTGGAGAAAATTTGCGAATCGCTCTTCCCGATGGATCATCCCTAGATTATGAGGAACACCGGGATTATATGAACTACTTTTTAAAAAGTTCCTACGGGATACAAAAGAGGATCTACAGCACTACAATGACATTTTGCGTCGTACGCATGCTGCCCGACGTAATTATAACCCTGATGATCAAATCCGAGGAACTAATAGTAAGAAGTACCTTGAAATCATTAAACCATTACTTCAGCCTAGAAAACGTTCTGCCACATCGTCTATTGCACCTCCAGCCACCAGATCTCGAACAACTTCTATATCCAAAAGAGGTGGTGGACTGCAGCTATTGCGATACAATAATAAACCTATTGAGTTTGTACCGTGGAATAATCCGAATAAGTTAGTCGATTGGTTACGGGAATTATTAGGATCAATGTCGGCAGGAAATACTAGCAATCACAACGAAATAATATATATATAATCGATGAACTACGTAACGCAAAAGTAATAAAGTAACAGAACTTGTTATAAACCTACCACTATAGGCATTTACTTTCATTGTTACTACGACTATCACTAAAGATAGTACTATATGTCCACCAGTGATGCCAATAGATAAATTTGGAGGCCATCTTCATCATCAAATGACAGTGGATAAATTTGGGAAACATATTGTTCATCATAGCGATCTGTCTTATGAAACTTTCATATCATTTTCTGGAATCCCACAAAGAAGACAATTAGTATATCTACCGGCGTAGGTGATCAATATACCTATCCCTGTAACGACGGTACTATAGTACATTGCAGGTGGAGTCATCCAACTCTTGAGCTTAACATAGATGGTACAACATTTGAGCTGGCAAAGGATGTAATTGGTCAACCTCTTAAGAGGAACGATGTAATTCGTGTAACCATGCCGACGTTTGTAAAGTTTTCAACTGCAACGATATTCAACGTAGAGTTCGTAGTAAAATCCAAAGCACAAAAAAATGAGTAAAGCCGATGTTGTCGAAGAACTGCACAAACCTGCAAGAAGAAATTTTCCGCGGCGTTGTGTTGTACTAAAAGGTTTAAATGATCTATTTCAAGCTGATTTAGTGGAAATGATACCATATGCTCAGATGAATAAAGGATTTCGATACATTTTAGTAATAATAAATGCATTCTCTAAATATGTCTGGGTTTTTCCCATCAAACGCAAGAATGGTAAACTGGTCGCGGATGTAATGGATAAACTTTTGTCTGGTTTGAAAAGGATACCTACACATATACAAACTGATATGGGAACAGTGTTCTATAATGCGGAATTCAAAAAGTAATGAAAAAATTTAATATCAATCATTACAGTAGTTATTCCACCTTGCAAAGTAGTATAGTCGAACGTGTAAATCGCACCCTTAAAGCAATAATGTGGAAAATCTTCAGCATGCAAGGATCCTATAAGTGGCTATCAATATTACCGCACATTGTCGCCGAGTATAATTCAAGAAAGCATAGAACAACTGGATACAACCGGTAGATGTATCGGAAAAAATAGTGCATCTATTTCAAAACATTTAAAATGTCAAAAATTCTTGACCGTAAAACACCTAAATTTAAAGTGGGGAACATGTACGCATTAGCAAACATAGAAGAATATTCTCTAAGGGTACACACCTAATTGGAGTTACGAAGTCTTTCGAATATCAACAGTTAAACGTTCAAGCCCACTCACCTACACATTACGTGATAGTCGAGATGAAGAGATTCAAGGTCGGTTCTATGAGCCCGAACTACAAAGTGTTAAACATCCAGACATTCATCTAGTTGAACGTGTCATCCGACGTCAAGGGAATAAAGCTCTCGTTAAGTGGTTGGGTTTTGATACTTCTCACAATTCCTGGATTTCTACCAAAGACATTGTGTAATACGCTAATTAACCTTAATTATATATACTGTAATATTAATATGCAATAAACAGATCTTTTTTACTTTTTATTAATACTATCCTATACATATATATCACTACATACTACTAAAGCGTCTGACAACACACATTCACGATGCTGTTTTTCGAGAATTGGTGAAATTATATTACCACAGTCATCTATTCTTTTTTTAAATCGTGCAGAATCTCTAGCTATTTGTTCCCATTCTCCTTTTCGCGCATGCCTGTGCGCCAACTCCCATACTACTATGTAGTGAACTACGTTTTGGACTCATTAATGCACACCTTCTTCACTGGGTGAGTCGTCATCTGATGGCTCAAAATTCGGTAAATATCTTTCTATTTCGTGTATAAATTGCTCCAATGATATTTCTTTAAGGTCTTCTATTAATCGCTTTATACAACAAATACACTCTATATCACCTACATGCGATGTTAAGTATTTTTCACAAAGGCGTATTCCTCCCCCATACTTATTAACTAGATTATTTAAATAGTCATCACTAAATCTACCCATTCCATACACTTTTTCATGATCAGCATCGAATTCTAATGATTGTAACTGGCATATTAGTCTTTGGACTGCACTAACACAATCTACAGCTTTAGGCCACGACTCCGCACTATAACACATCCACATATTGACTAACATCTAATACTATCCACTATTGACTACAAGCGCGTTACCCCCCTTTCAGTTATAGGATTGGCAAGATCCATATCCATATATAGTTTCTCCTTGGCAAATGCTTCCATTTCCAGAAGGCAGGCTATGTTGACCTCAAATACATCACGCAATGGACCTATAACTTGGTGAATGTTACATTCAGGAATTACCGCTGCCGACTTTATTAGGTTTTTATAAAACTTTGGAAAGTTCACAGTATCTGCCAACTCCAATCGGTAATATATTATCTTCAAAAGCTTCCATAACTGTTCTATAGACTCCCATCCTAAATAGATATCAATTTCGTCACTATCACAGAGGCGTATAATTTCTTTCTTGTTAATATTTTCGTACGAGACAGTCTTCGATCCCAGTTTGGTAGGTAGCCATGTTCCTTCAGGACTGTAGAAATAATTAGTAATCACCCTTGATTATCCATAAGTATACGCCATTCCTGCTTGTCAAACACCACTCCACCACTCTTCGATCCACCGAGTTTTACGACTGGCTCAAATCCAAATTTGGGTGATAGACCGACACTAACAAACTTTGTTTTACTTTTATTTAAGAAATAATGCACATTATTAAGCAAAATATCGCAATATTTACTTGAACTTATAGCACCGATAATCTTCGCCTTTTCTATGGCTTGACGTACGATGTTATCCATTATATACGATACTGGCTTTACATACATTCCCTCTCTTTTATATATGACACTCCCCACTATGTACCCTCCTCAAGGCTACTTACGTGACCTTCACGATTATACCACACATTGCTTTAGCGGTCTTGTCGGTTACAGCTTTTCAAGGTTTTCTTTTCGTTCAAGGCTGTTACTCATTTTGTTTTTTCCAACCTTGTATTCACCACTACTTCAAGGATTCCTAGGCATACTTATTTCCAAGGTTGTTCCACTTTGCCACAACAAGTTCACTACACAAGGTTACATACCCCACTCAGTATTATTCGTATACTTAAAGGAAGGGTTTTTACATATACTATAGTTACCGATCTTCACTATGTCAGTTACTCCAGTGCAAGACGATTGGAAGACTCCTACAATGTACCAACCACAAACCCTATTTCAAATTAGTAGCGACGGACTGTCAATTAATTCCGAACTGGGTAAATTTTGAAAAGGAAGGAATACTACCGGCTTCCATAACCAAAGTGCTACGAAATAATTATGAACTGGTTCAGTGGAATTCAGCGTGGTATACCGAATTGAGCAAGGTAATACGCGAGCACTTTTCGGCAAGCCGTGTAACAGCATATGCCCACATTGTATCAATATATGTTCGATACCATCTGGTGGACTTCATGAATTTGTGTCATTGGTGTTTCGCCCGATTGAAACCAGGAGATTACCGCGTAGTGGACCATCATATGCATATAGAGCGCTGGACTGCGCGATACCACCTGTCGTACGAATATTATTGGTGCTCGTCGTGGGCGCCTCTCACACAGTTATACGATGTGTACGATGATGACTCATGTATACTGTGTGATGAGGTGTGCTACGTACCAGTAGTCTTTTTTACTGTATCTATTTTATCTATTGTATATATTGTACATATTGTACATATTGTATATATGTTGTATATATGTTGTATATATTGTATAGAATACATTATTTCCTGTCAGTATCATACTGTTTTCGCTGATGTTAACATGTGTGACCCAAACTTTTATTATCCTCAGTATTACAACTGTTTCGATAAACGATTACTAACGTATCGAACATGGTCTGAGTTCACTCACCCTCATCGCTTGCTGCAGCAGGATTCATTTCCACATCTTCAGACGATACGGTTGAATGTTTCATGTGTGGGGTTAGAATAAACCGATGGCAGCCAGATGTCAATCCGTTACAGGAACATCTACGATGGGCACCACATTGCACGTATGCTCAGCTCCTCGCACTACGTCCGCGCAGATGTACTGAAACGGAAGTGGAGAGGACCTTCTGCACTTGTACTAAATCAAAATGTTTTATTCCTAAAGAAAATCATATATCTGAGTAATACATTTGTACATGCTTCTACATTAATTAAATATATTAACATATCGTTTTCTTTTCTTTTGTGGGTGGGCAAAAACATACAAGTGAGCAACAAACATACAAGTGGGGTATAGAGTAGCAACCAGGTCACACGGATGTTATTGTGGAACATGAACGCGCGTTAGGTCGCACAGATGGCCTTGTAGTTGTGGAACAGACAAGCTGGGTTTGTGACCTTGGTTCTTCGTCTATTAGTCGGCTTCCATTTCTGTTAAATATGTTCTATACCTATCTCTAATAGTTTCGGAGATATTAAGAAGAGTAACGTTAGTCGGTCAAAGCAAGCTATGAATACATAAGAAACTAAAAAACATATTAACTGAAATACAAACACTTAAAATTATAATAAATGTTCAATGTGACCACCATTTTGTTGCTGGCAAACATGAAGTCTTTAAATAAACGACAAATTTACTTTTCGTAACGTGGAAACATTTATATTTTGAATGACGTCTCTAATTCTTGCCTTCATATCATCTACAGTCGTTGGAGGAGTTTGATAGACTTTTTTCTTTAATCCAACGCCAAAGAAAAAAGTCCAGCTTTTTCAAGTCAGACGATCTTGCAGGCCAGGAGATAGGCCCTCCTCTTCCAATCCATTTGTTTTGAAACTGGATATTTAAATAATTTCTAACGTTTCTGCTAAAATGCGGAGAAGCACCATCTATTTGCAGCCACATTTCTCTAAGGTTTTGTAAAGGTAAACCTTCAATGAAAGTTTCAAATTCGTTACGCAAGAAGTTTAAAAATGAATCTCCATTGACCGTGTTTTAAAAAAAATATGGTCCTATAATTCTTTCCCCAATAATTCCGGCCCAAACATTAAGTGACCAGCGGTGTTGATGATCAACAGGAATTATACATCTGGGATTCTCAGTATCGTAATAATGGAAATTATGTGTATTAACGTATCCATTTTTGTGGAAAGTAGCTTCATCAGTAAATAAGATCGTGCTAAAATAGTTGGGTTTTTCTAAATTTTTATTTATGGCCCAATTGCAAAAGTTTAATCTATTAACGAAGTCATCCTCGTCTAATTCTTGTGCAAGTTGGACATGGTATGGATGATATTTATATTTTTTTATAATTCTATTAACTGATGTTTTTGAACTCCAACTTCTAATTCCAATTGTCGGCAAGAAATGTGAGGATTTTCAATCACGGATTGAAGAACTAAATGTTCATTACCTTCGTTAATTGCGGTTCTTTCTCGTTCTAAATTGTCTTCGTAATGAATACTGCCTGTTTGCTCGAAACGCTCTTTCAATCTTGCAAATGCTGAAACATGCGGGTGTCGTGCATTTGAAAATTTTTGCTTATAAATTCGATGAGCTAAAAGACAATTTTTATCGCTTTCACCAAGGACGTAAATCATATTAACAAGTTCTTCTTTCGAAAAATTCATTTTGTAATTTAGGAAGTAACTATACAATACTACACAAATATCAGCACTGTTTGACAAGTTTGATTTCTTCATTTGTTTTCGTTTTTCTTTTGTTTTACGCTCTTTTGATTAAATTGTTTAATTTTACGATGAATCGTTTAAAAACATCTCAAATATCTCTTAAAAATGGTGGTTACATACAATATTTATTATAATTACAATTTATGTATTTCAGTTAATATTTTTTAGTTTTTTATGTATCCATAGTTTGCTTTGACCGACTAATATTACTCTTCATCAGTGTTATCAACGAAAAAAATTGAACAAACTTTATTAGAGATAGGTATAGAACATATTTAATAGAAATGAAAATCGATTAATAGACGAAGACAAGGTATTAAAAAAATATAGGGTGTGCCATTTAAAAAAATGAAGATAAAACATTTTCAAATGTATGTTATTGAATTAATTTTTGTGATCACTCTGTATATTAAAATCCAATTTTGACAATAGATTAAGGTAAGCTCATGTATGAGTAAATTCTATACCAAAGATTATTTTTGTATCTTTAAAAAGAACTGACATACGCCTACTTGAATTACTACATAAAAATGTCAGTTTTTAGTTAACTTTGCAAATATCTCAAAAACTGTAAGATTTAGCTTGTAAGTAATTCTTATAAAAAAGATGTAAAATTATAATGAGAAACGAAAAATAAAATAATATATAGGATGTTCTATTTAAAAATGAAAAGTTCTATATTGTACCGCTTTTATATTACACTCTATAGAAACCAAACTATTTTTAGATTATGCAGCTTATACAAATATACAACTTTCGTATTTAAACTTATCTTCTAAGTTTAATGGCTAAGAGCTATCGACCGAATACGCACTATTGGGACACTTATATATATATATATATATATATATATATATATATATATATATATATATATATATATATATATATATATATATATATATATATATATATATATATATATATATAATATACGAGATCATTTCGGCTGCCATTTTTATTTATCTATCGATTTAAATGAAACTTGGCAGGGTTGTTACTCTAACCAAACGTCATTTTTAGGAATTTTTGAAAGCATTTCCGACTTCCGGTTTCAAATGACTTAACTTTTGATTTTAAATGACACCTGTATATTTTTAGTTTTTCTGGAGGTCATTTTACGGCCGATTGCGTAATATTTAAATCGATTTTTTTCCAAATGTAATTTTAAAATTGAATTTTATTTTATCATCCAGAGTGCCATGACCATCTTAAAATCATTCTACATACTTAACTCACTTCCAGAAAAATGCAAACTCACTTTTATCTTTGTTAACTTTTTTACTAGAACGTTTTAAACTTTATTTTTGCCGAAGGCTCAAAAAAATTAAATGGAAGCATACCACTTTCATAAATCATAAAACTACTAAACGCAGTATTTTAAAACGAATTTAATGACGTATAACACGTTTTGTCATTTTTACCCATTTTCGATTTAAAACATTTTTATTTTTATATTTACGTGTTACTCATTAATAAAATACACTTCCTATGTCACAGCACATCAGAGTTGCCATGAAAACAATAGGTGGCTAGGTTGCCATGGAAACACTATGGTAAATTTAAAAGTTTGACAGATAATAATAAAGGTTGTTGTTTATTAACATAAATACAATATTTTACTTAAAAATTCAATTAAAATTCAATTTTAAAATTACATGTGGAAAAAAATCGATTTAAATATTATGCAATCGGCCGTAAAATGACCTCCAGAATCCGAAAAACTATAAATATACAGGGGGTGTCATTTAAAAATCAAAAGTTAAGGTCATTTACGGTGAAACCAAGTCGGAAATGCTTGTCAAAATTCCTAAAATGACGTTTGGTTAGAGTAACAACGCCAAGTTTCATTTAAATCGATAGATAAATAAAAATGGCAGCCGAAAGTGATCTCGTGCATCCGGTATATATATATATATATATATATATATATATATATATATATATATATATATATATATATATATATATATATATATATATATATATATATTTATTAATATTTGTTGAGATATTTGGCATTAAAGAATTACTTCAATTTATTGTAACTAATAGTTTGTTTATTACTTTTATTAGTTTGTAATTAAAAGTTTCTTTAAAATGTTGTATTAATTTGTGCCCTGTTCTATATTATTAAAGATTATTATACTAGATTAATTTGAGCACACACCTTTGAGCTGTTTTAAGCAATTGAATTTTTTACTTACGCGGTCTTAATATTGTGATAAACTGATAACTGTCAAATACATACGAGTACCTGAATTTTTCTGAACAAATTACAAAATTTCATAGAAATTTTCTTACATATTTGAGTTTTATTTTCATTTATTGTTTTCTGAAAGTTTTCTATCAAATCTAAAGATTTTGTTAAAAGTAAGTTTTGCGTTTCAAGTTTTTTAATTATAGCAGGAATACCAGAAAAATGTGTTTTAATATAGGACAACTGAGAAGTTAGTTTACGATTTTTAAAAACATTTTGACATGTTTTTAAAAATCGTAAAGCCACTGGGACTAAACTGACAAAAAGAAGCCACACTCTCTCCTCTTCTATAATTACTTAAATACGTTAGATTATCAGCGAATAAAAAAACTACTTTAATGAGCTGACGCATTCGTTTCCACAAGAAACTTTTTTTCAGCGATAACTTCGACAACGTACGAAATAAGTAGCATCAAAAATTTGCCATCCGGTTACCATTCCAAAACCATTAACTTAACTTACGAAAACGTTGAATGAACTTGAACATTACACACACACACACACACACACCCACGCCGCACGCACGCACGCACGCACGCACGCACGCACGCACGCACGCACGCAACACACACACACACACACACACACACACACACACGCACACGCACACGCACACGCATACACACGCACGCACACGCACACGCACACACACACACACACACAAATGTACATATATATATATATATATATATATATATATATATATATATATATATATATATATATATATATATATATATATATATATATATATATATATATACACATACATATAACAAACTTTGCTCTAGTCAAACTTAATCTCATCAGACGCCGTTAAGATAAACGAACACGAAACAGTACCAATCATGTTTAAGAACATCCGTCTACTACACTGTCTCATGCGATACAACCGTATCGTGCATCTTATGGAGTTGACTCACCTTCATCACTTCTTGCGGCAGGATTCATTTCTACATCTACCGACAGCACAGTTGAAAGTTTTATGTGTGGGGTTAGAATAAACCAATTGTAACTGCCTGTTAATCTACTACAAGAGAGCATCTGATATGAGTACCACACTGGACGTACGTTCAATTACTTGCGGAAACTAAAGGCAACACCGAAATTATTACACTGGCGGCCGATAAAGGAAATACAACTGAATAAATCGGACTACGAAATGTAAATAGAAGAACTGTTAAAAGATCCAGCTTATGTGGCTATCAACACCGATCCAACGACATATTTAGAAAGAAACTACAAGGAAAAAGATCAAGGAGAGTAATATCGATAAAGATACACAAACCGCAAGACTGAAGTTATCAAGGCGTCCCAAGTTTTATGGACGACCTAAAACCCATAAGGAAGGAATTCCACTAAGGTCAATAGTGAGTTCAATCGGCTCTACTTTACAAAAATTAGCAAAATGACTACAATTACATACGGGAAAGGCAGAATCTTTTGTAAAAAACTCGAACTACTTTATCGAGGTACTAAGGGGCAGACGGTACAACCTAATGGTAGACTGGTTAGCTTTGATGTATCATTATTCACTAACGTACCGATAGACGAGACAGTGGAGATTATACAAAAGAAATACAAACCAACAAAAGTCATTTCAATTTGATGGAACATTGTCTTAAAAAAATCATATTTTATACTCAACGACCAACGTTATAAGCAAAACGAACGAGCACCAACCATAACAGCCAACACATTCATGAAGGACTTGGAGGAAAAAGCACTACGGACAGCTGAATATAAACCTAAATTATGGCTAAGACATAATATGGACACATGGAGAACAGAAACTGAACGAGTTTCAAAACCATTTAAACATACACGGAAAAATGAAGATCACAATGGAAATGGAAAACCAAATTAAGCTTACCTTCTTAGACGTCCTTGTGTACATAAAACAAGATGAACACTTGGGACATACCGTACATTGAAATACACACCAACCGATATCTAAACGGTGCGCATATCACTATCCAGCTCAACTTCGGTCGGTGGAAAAAATTCTAATAACGAGATCCAAGACATTGGCAGACAAGGATAACTTACACCAGGAACTATTAACACTCAAGAAAGCACTAGTATAAAATGGCTTTACCATAAGGAGTATAAAAAACCCAGAAAAACCCACACGGCCGAAGGAGGAAAACGAAGAGGAAGATACAGTTGTAAAAACATGTCTACCGTACACAAAAGGCACCACTGACGGAATACGTCAGTAAACACAAGTTTACATGGATATGTTGCACTTATACCAACCAAACCATTTTGTTCCTAGAGCAAACCATTCAAATAAATGTATTGAAATTGTGTGCACCAGAACTCTCCAATCTTACCGTACAAAATCCACGCCAAGCTAATTCTTAATCTGCTATTTGGTAGAATTTATTTTATAGGGACGAAGAAAATTTTTCCTCCCAAATATTTAATATTGTATTGTATTCTCGATCAGTAAATCAGTTAAGCTAACCTTTCTTTTACTGATATTATTCTGTAGTTTTCTGTCGGTGTTTCGTTAAAAAGGTTAAAGGTTTCCCTATATTGTTTATGAAACAATTTTTGAACCAATTTAGTTGTAAGATTCCATATAGCTTGAATAACTGTTTCTTCGTACTTTTCGCCGCCCTTGCACTTCATATTATATGCCTCGTCTGCATTTTCATTCAGATCATCGTATGATGTGCTAAAATAAATAATATTTTAGAAGTATTAGTTTCTTTAGATAGGTGTTTTCTGATTCTGTTCGATTAATTTTTGCAACTAATCAAAGGAAGGACTTCAAACTGTAATGCGATGTTGTCCATCATGACAGACTAATGCTAGGGTTTAGTATATACTACAGATTACTCCATGATCAGTTATAAACATGCAAGAACAACTTTCTTGTTCAAAATAAGATATAACTTTAATTCTGACATATTTACGTTATATTAATGACCTCTGTAGCTCAGTCGGTAGAGCACTCGTCTAGTCAATGGAGGACTTGGGTTCAAATCCAATTCATGGGAATATTTTTATGTATATAAAAGTTTTCAGTTTTATATTTCTCAAAATCATGAATGCTAATTCATTAAATTGTCCAAGGATTGCTATTTCAAATTTGCTGATAGCAAGGATTATTGAACATTCACTTACGTACTTGTCGTGTGTGCAACCTTAGCGACATAACAAAAGTATACATAGTAACTGTTACTATGTAAGTTAATACAAGATCCTGTGGTTAACAAATTATGTACATATTAAGTTTCTATCGAATGGAATTTATAACCCCTGTAGCTCAGTTGGTAGAGCACTCGTATAGTCAATGCGAGGGCATGGGGTCGAATAAAAAATAAATAGTCCAAGTTGAAGGGAAGTAACAGCCGTTAACAACGTTAAGAAAAAAGATTATTAACGAATTGCTTAGTATTATCAGGGCCTGCGGCTAACTAGGGTCTTAATAAGTTTAAAACTTTGATATCTGCTAATATTTCGGAGCGTTTATTTTGTTCCTTATCTATGTTAGTTTGTGAAAACTAGCTTATTGTGCTTAATAGATGATTTTACAGGATAAATTTTGATTAAAATTCTAACTAATTATTGATGATTACTAAGTTACGTTTTTATAAATAATTTGAAAACTTTATCTGACAAGCAACATGTGCTTGCATTAGTACAATTTTTCTGTCAAAGAATGTATGAATATATATATATATATATATATATATATATATATATATATATATATATATATATATAGACACACACACACACACATACGTACATTATTCGACGTTAGCATATAAATCAGCTATGTGGTGATTGGAACAATGGAAAATGTCTAAAACACATTTTTCTAACTTCAATAGTAAAACCATCAACCGAGGTTGTGTATATCCGTTCCTGTGTGATGGTGTGCGTGTTATTTGAGTGTGCGCGCCCGTGCATGGGTGTGTAGATATATGTTAGTGTGGATGTATCCACGATGACTACAAAACGATGAGTACAAGAAATTTCGCATTTAAGCTTGATTTCATTTCTTCTAAAGCTGGTCCGATTTTTTCAATACCTGAATAACCTTGAACTTTATAGAAAAATCTGTAAACATATTTTTTAAAGATAAATCAATTTTACACAACATTTCTTTATGAAGTTTCGTAAATTAAAGCCAAATAAGCCTACAATTAATTAATATTTAAACTACTAACAACTATATTATTGACATTTTAATGGAAGCGGGCGGTTTTGAAATTTTGGATTAACGTTAGAATCTATACATATCTATTAACATCTATCTGATATGAGGGTTTAAACGTCTATCTGACAGATTAGTATTGTTGTTTTTACAATGTTTTGCCTATTTTCATTGATTATGCACAAATGAGGTTGCTGATTATCGTATGAAAATGTATTTATTTCTTTTAATTTCTATTTCGTAGGTTGGAAGGTCGCGTGCTGTTCCACGCCAGATATTTTACATCTGCATTTTCATGAAGTGTTTGTGAATTAAAGCAAACTGAAGACTTGTCAATCTGACAACAATAGGACACATTTTTTATTATGAATGTGGCCATGCAAAAATGCTGGAAATTATTTTGAAGTTCCGTATTTCACCGCTAGAGGGCGCAATCAAAAATTAAATAATACAATTCTAAATTTCTCACAAAACACCTATATAAAGATATACCTTTGCTTACATCATTGGAAAGTCTAGACAATTCTACATAATTTTGGTTTAAGGTTCATTGGCGTACCGATCATAATAGTGGGGGAAGCTATTGAACGTGTAATCATTAAAATTGCTCTAAATTACCCCAAAAATTTAAATCATACGGTACATTTTTGACATCGTATTCGAAAAGTAGATTATATTTTCAAGAACACCGTAAAAACCGTTGATATCTTTATCTGTTTTAAAGTTATAGCGAAATGAAGATTTTTGACGAAGTCTTATATTAAAGAGATAGTTGTTGTTAATCGAATTAAGGAGCAACAGTGATTTTTAATGTATATCACTGTCGCTAGGGGATGTTAAGAATAAAAATCAAAAAGTAAATTAAATTTGCCGTAAGAATGACACAAAATTTATTTTAATATTCCTGTTTTAGAGTTAGCTAAATTAAAGTTTAATTTTAACGTGGCTCACCCTGTAAAGTTCAAATAAAATCAAAAATACGATTTTAAACCTAAAAATATTTGGTATTTAATGCCTCGATAAATGTTCAACTGCCTTTCGTCACATTCCAAACAGTCTTCCAATCTTGTTCGGGTGACAACAATATTGAAATAAATCTTGTATCATTTTTATGGCATACTTTCTGATTTTGATAGAATACATACCTACATTACTGCAGTTAAAATCTTAAAGTAAGCGTGAAAACCTTATTTTTTTTTATTCTTAACGCCCCCTAGCGACGGTGATCAACATTTATCCAATTCGGCTCATCAAAACCAAACTTCGTTAATTAAAGTGTTAAAAAAATCTTCATTTCGCTATAACTTTAAAACGAGCAAAGCTATCAACTTGCGGATTTTACGTCTTTCTTGCAAATTTAATCTACTTTCCGAATACGCTGTTAAAAATATACCATGTGGTTTAAATTTTCGGAGTAAGATAAAAAACTGATATAACAAATTGCGCCCTCTAGCACTTTCATTAGGAACTTTTGTGTAACAATGGGAACGGTAATTTAAAATACCTAATTATTTTGTCTTCCAAACAAGCTTTATTTTATTAAAATTGAACAAGTGGTTTAAAATTTACAGAAATTTTAATAATTACAGTTTCAACAGCTTCCCCACTCTTTTATTATTGGCCGGTATGCGAATGAAGCTTAAACCAAAATTATGTAGAATTGTCTAGACTTTCTAACGATATAAGAAAATATTTATATAGGAATTTTGGGGGAAAAATAGAGTTTTATTATTTAATTCATTATTGCGCCTCCTAGCGGGGAAATACGGAACTTCAAAATAATTTTCAGCATTTTCCCATGGCCACATTCATAATACTTTTTTCCCATTGTTGTCAGATTGACAGGTCCTGAGATACAGCCGCTTACCTCGTTTATTTGCCAACCCGGTACATTACACAAATGGAACAATTTGGAATAGGAATGGCTAAGAAGAGGAACTCGTTCCATGATCTGCACATGCACTTAAACATTTTCGGTATATACCATATCTAGTTTAGATTAAATAAACCTTAGAACATAAAATATTTATTTTATATTCTAAGAAATAAACAAAACTACTGTAACCTAACAAAATTAGAATAAATAAAAAAACCACTCTAACCTAAATAAAAAAAAGTTACATTGATCGGGAATCGAACCCACACCTAATGTGAAGTAGGCGACCATTCAACAACTAGTCCAAATGTACTCTGCTAGTCTGACATTGCAAATGCTATTTGAATACCACTTCCATTAAACCAAGTGTTTAGGATTGTCAATTTATGAAATGAACCAATAGCGTTCGAAATTCCAGTGTGTACAGAATCAACTCTAATCTATCCTTGTAATGAATTTATGCATGATTAATGTAATATAATAATTACGATATTGAAAACCAAATTGATGATGTTTCCTTTTTGTTATTTCAAAATAAGGTGTTAATATGCTTTCAGATATATATGCCATGTACATCACTTTGTGTCCAATACCTTTTGTTCACATGGGGAAATTCATTATTGTAATTTTGCTGATTGAGCAGAAGAGTGTATTATTTTATTCTAGCTAGTGTGTACAACTAAATTGTTTTTTTATTGATTTAAATACTCGTCCATCATAAACTTGGACTTGTGCAATAAAAATGTAAGTATCTTACAAAACAAGTTTGATAAACTGTATTACACTGGCAAATTTTGAGTTAAAATTGTAATTTATTGAGTAAATTACACACAGTAGAACCTAAGAATATTTGATGTAATAAATATTTATATTAACATAATCTCATAAATATGGTATTTATAAAAGATAAATGTTTATTTACATAACAAAATATATACATACATATTATTTACAATACAAATTAGTCCCAATACTTTATAACTCCATCCCATCCTGCAGTAACAAGTTTACTAGCTTCATGCGGGTGCCACAACACATTAATACAAACATTATCATGAGCTTTCCACTTTTTGTACAATTTAGTGGTTTTCCAATCCCATATATAACATTTTCCATCAGCATCACCTGATACAAGATAACTAAAAAAAAAAAAATCAAATATGCAACCTTGTACATTTATTTTGTATTGCCTCATATCTGGTGAAAAATCTAGAGTGCAAGCATAACCTGCAACCATATGCCCAGTAAAAGACTTTTTTCTATTCATTTTAAATCTGTTTAATGCAGAAAAAATGACAATTTTGTTATCCATGCTTTGACATGCCAACCATTTACCATTTGGTGCAGGTGTTACAGCTGGCATAGAGTGCATGGTAGGATCAGCAATATACTTCATATCAACAGGAATATCCCTGTATAAACACAATTAGTAATAATAAAATCTAATACAAAACCTACCATTCCCAAACACGTAAACTCTTATCATCGGAGGTTGTCACAAATCTTCGACTTTCATCAACAAATGTTATTGTATTTACAGCACCTAAATGGCGATCATATTCCTGAACTATATCTCCTGAACGTGTATCCCACTAAGGACAACTTTATACATGCTTATTCTAATTTAGAAAGATAAGAACTTACGCAGATAATTTTTTTGTCGGATGTACCAGCCACAAATAAATGTTGTTTATTCCTGTCTGGATTAAATTTAACGCAATATGGTATTTTTCGACTTGTGAACCTTGCTACAACTTGTCCAGTTTCTGTATCCCACATTTTAATGTAACGATCATAAGCTACAATAAGAAAAATGTTATGTTCCTTACTAATAATAGTTATCAGATACCTGCAGACAAAAATACTTTTCCAGAATTATTGAAGTTGATATCTCTAACTGCTTGACGATGTCCATGATAAGTTCGCACTAGTTGCCTGTCATTATACACTTGCCATAACTAAAAAAAGTATAAATTATTCATGATTTATTACTATGAAAACAATGTTTAAACCTTTATTCTACAGTCCATGCTGGCAGAGAGTAAAAGATGAGCAGTCCTTGGAAACCAGCGTATCGCAGCAATTCCTTTTGTATGCCCTGACCATGTATGTATATGTGCTTTAGGAAGAAAGCAACGTTCAGGTGGATTATCTGATTTCAAATTTACACCAACATCTTGAGGAGGATGTAAAAATGATCGTCCTTGGTAATCCAGAGTATCTTCAACTAAATGCAAATATATAAAATACCAATAAAATAAAAAGGAAAAAAATTACTGTGCAATATTGTTTTTTCTTCAATAGGAGTTTCGTCCACAGTTTTACCCTTTTTATTTCTTTTGGCAATTAATTCTTCTAACTCAACAGCTTCAACATCTGATGGTTTCACAATTCTTTGTTCATTTTCATATCCACCCCATGGCCCCAAAAAGTTGTCAATATCACTAGGATCATTATTTTTTTTACGTTTTCTTTTATCAGTTGGTCTCAATTTTGTACTTTCAAAAACAGTTTTGCCATACATCTCCTCTGCTAATTCTACTGACCCTATAATCTTATTAGTTTCTGCATTACCACCAACTGCAGGATCTAAAGCATAGCCAAAACTATTAAATGTACGTCTTTGATTTTCAAATTGAAATTCATTTATAAATGCAGGTTCTATGTAACCAGATAACATATTTTTTTCTGCCATCATTTGTTTAGTTTTAAAAGGATTTTCAGGTCCAATAACTGGGGCAAACAAATCTTCATATTTTGGATTGTGCAACACTTCAGTAGCTTCAGGAGGAACATGTACTCGTTCTTCTAAAGTCTGCAAATTAGAATTCGTTAATATACTTATAAGAATTAAGATTTACATACTGTTGTTGCTACAACTGGCGCTGCACATACATTTAATTGGTTCTTTACAGAAAACGTATCATTTGAATCGGATTGTAAGTGCAAAAGGTCTGATTTTCCAGAATCATTTTTATCATTCTCATCATCACTACTTCCATAATCTTGTATTGCTAACATGTTTGAAATTAATAATCCACTAATAAAACGTTAGGCATTTATTTTAAAAATTTACTCAATCAAATAGGTTAAATATTATAACATAACCTCGTATGTCAGAGTAACAACCTGTATTGTACCTCGTCTACGGCTAACGTGAAAGCGGATATTGTAAAACCCTGATCACAAAGTAGGTACAGTAGTGAACAGAAAAAAAACTGAACCCTAAATTTTAGTTGTATGAAAAAAAAAGCCTGTCAAATTCACATATCTGAAATCTTTGTCAATTTGAAAGTTGTAAGAATGCCGCAACCAAACCAAGTGACAGACGCGCTAATGTCGTTGTCAGTGGAAGCAAAGTCAGTTTCATGCTAAGCCAAATTCTGAACTATAGACGCAGAGTGCTTGGATTAATTGTCCCAGTGTTTGTTGTTCAGCACTGTACATATTGTATATTATATACTACGAAATTAAAGTACAATTTCTAATCCCGAAAGAGAGGAGTTAAAAGTAGGGTACATTTTATACGAAGGGAGGGAAGGACGTTACTATCACTCCGCCATTTTGGAGGTCCGAAAGAAGAGAGAATTTGAAATTATTAATGACGCTACACCTTCTTGCAATCAGAATTACTGCTAAAATTATCACAATAAGTACAGGGTGGCTGGCCATATTTTGACCTTGGATAACGTCGGAATGGGGAAAGATAGCAAGGTGCGATTTTCACAAAAAAAGAGTTTGGATTTTCGGAAAGTTTTTGTTGAGACTACTGCCGATTTGTTATATCGAAAATAAAATTGACGATTTTCGGGTACAGGTCAACTTTCTTATTTTAAAAGGAACACCGTGTATGTCTTGCAATTCTTAAAGTAAATCTTTCCCCTTTTAAGAAAGTGTAACACAAGTTATGGTCATTACAAAAAATAACGGATGTATAAGCCGCCGAATTAATTGATTGCTTATCGATTAAGAATACTATTTAGATGATATTTTTGTAGTCTCATTGTTAGAAACAATGAGAATTTTCTAACTACAATATTACAAGAAAATACAGATTTTACAGAAATGAAGCTTTAGGTTATTTACAAAATAAAAGTTACAAAGCTAGAATAATTAAACAAAACTACTGTAAATGTTGAAAACGCTTTCACCAACTTCAATACACGTATTTAAATTTGTAAAAAACTATTAACTAAAAATTATTCAGGAATGTTTTCTATTGTGTTTCGGATATTCATTTTTAATTGCTCTATATTTTGAGGTAGTGGACGATAGCAACGTTCTTTTACATATCCCTGTAGGAAGAAATCTAGAACTGACAAATCAGGAGAACAAAGTGGCCGCCAGGATAAATAGTCTCTTCCAATCTAACGGTTTCAAATACGTTGTTCAGTGAATACATCGTAATGTGAGCATATGGAGCGTAGCCCCATCTAATTGAAAATAAACCGAATTTAATAGATTTTCTTGTTGTAATTGGCGGCAAAAACATTTTCCAGCATATCAACATACATGAAAAAGGTTAAAATTTACGCTTAGAAGAAAATTTCCATATATTTTTGCGTCAAGATACCATACCAGACCTTGACTTTCTGTTGAACAAAACCTACAATTATGCTTATTTACTTTCATTTTCATCTGAAAAGTGGCTTCGTCTGACATTATTAATTTATCCAAGTAATGTATATTGTTCCTTATAAATTTTAAATCCTCTGGCAAAACTCCACCCCTTTTGGAAGTTACTTTTATTTCTTGTAAAATCTGAATTTTGTATGGCTTTAATTTAAGTTCTTTTTTCTTAATTGCTTGTACTGTAAATCCAGCAATAAACAGTGAACTTGGTATTTTTCTTGTTGACAAGGTTGATTTTCCCAGAATTTGTAACGTTCTATTCAGAAAGTTCTCATTGTGTACTGTTCTCTTTTACGTGTTAAAGATTCTGTACTCCAACATGTTCTATGCCAAATTTTAGTTGAATTTTGTGGTGGATCTTTATTAAACGTACTTCCAAATCTTCGCTGGGTTTCTTATTGACTTAATTTCGGCAAACATAATTACACATTTTCCTTTTTGACTCAATGAGAACATTTCGCATTGATTATTTGTAATAACTTGTCAAAAATGATAAACAAGAGCTGGCAACGAGGCTCATTGAACATAATAAGTTTCTTTCCATATGCGACTTTTCGAAAAATAGTATTTAAGTAGTAGTCTTAATCGACACGCAGTCGTCAATTTTCGGAGGTCTGTAACTTCATTATTCTTTGTAATACGAGTATTAAATGTATTTTAATTTCTTCCGGGTCCTTGATCTCGTGTATTGATAGGATTCATGTAAGAACCTACGTTGATTCGGCGACACTTAAGCAAACTCTCAATTGCCATCTTCAAGTCACTAATAATCTTTTTCTGCTTCGAGTTGTTTCGTTTAGTACCAATTTTCATGTATTAGGTAATATCTGCCAGTCGTCTTGGGTCATAAGGCTGATGCTCTCCTTCTGGTCTCATCAAAGTTGATGTTGTGTGAAGTCGATTGAACATGTTGTGCTCAAGATGTAAGGATAAACACCATCTCATCTTTAGCACGTTTTCAAACGATATCACACAATATCAAGTTTGCCATTTCATGTAGAGTTGCCTTCGATATTACATTGGGCGAATAAACAATAAGATTTCACTTAGGACACAAGAACATAAACAGTGTCGTATTATCCTCATTGGCAAAAAAAAAAAGAAATCTGACACCATATTGGCATTGATGGTATAAAATTACTTGGTCTAAAAGATACATTACAAAAGAGAATTATCAGAAAAGTAATTGAAAGAGATGATAAGACAACGATTACCAGATATTTGAAACCATTAATAGTAAATATAACGACTGCGTTTAACACCTTCAAACAAACAAGAAATATACAAAATCCACAATCTAGCACTAGTCGTGATACACAAAAGGGACCTATTACACAAAGTCATGCACGTTTGAATCACGTCAAAATATAACTTAGATATATAATTAGTGGGGTTGATCAGCCTATTTCCACAGTTTATGCTTTTAGAGCGCGACGTTTCGGAGCGGACTCTGCTTTCGTCATCAGGCTTAGTCCTGAGAAGGACTGTTTTCGCACTTGAGTCGAATTCATGTTATATATAATTTTTTCTCAAGCACTTGACTACTCTCAGATTCGAATTTGGTACCTTTCACTTACTAGTCTGACACCTTTACCGCTGAGCCACTGAGTAATCAAATATATATTTTTTAGAACTTATATATATATATATATATATATATATATATATATATATATATATATATATATATATTAGGTTGCGCAGAAGTTTATTGCGCATGTTGCGCCGTAACTTCTTGCGCAGGTGTATTGCGCTTAAGCTCTTCGCGCATTATTGGAATCCATATGGGTTGCATTTCTACACTAACTTGGCTTATTGGGTTTTCTGCTAGTGCGATGTATGTAGCTTCTTTAGGTTTCCGACGAGTTGTGTTCTCGTCCTTTGCCACTATCTGTATGTTATCCCATTGGATGCGGTGGTCTTCGTTCCAGACATGTTCGGCGATTCTTGATCTTTCTGTTTCGCCCTTGCGGACGCTGTTCTTGTGTTCTTGCGTTCTCACTTTGAGTGGTCTACTGATCTCTCCTATGTATGCTCTGGTCGATTTTAAGGCAGTCCTTATCTTGTATTTGCTGCCTATCCTTCGTATTTTGTCTGAGGTACCTTGTATATATATATTAATCGTGTATATTTAAGTTCTTCTTTGGTTACCCTTTCGTTTAGGTTAGGTGTTAGATCGGTAGACATTTTCTTTGAGCTACCTACCCTATGATCTAACACCTAACCTGAACAGTATATAAAAAAATACTATATATATATAATTCGATCAAGTGAAAAGAGTCTTCTCAGGACTAAGCCAGATGACGAAGCAGTCCGCTTCCGAAACGTGCCTCTAAGCATAAACTGTGAAATAGGCCGATTAATTGGTATGAATCCACAGCTAAAGACTTATAATATAGATATATAATGTTATACATGTCAACTCGCAATGCCATTGAAATTTGGGTGATAGGTATTTATTTGAATCTTAAAAAGGTTTTAAATAATGAAAATGGAACGCCGAAAGACGAATAAAATTAGTTTACAGTTTATTCAGAGAACTATGATGGTCTGAATCGAAATGGGGTAGGTAACATACCCCTATTTACTGAAAATTAGTCTTATTCAGATCTTTATTGCTGCCTATCCTTGATTTTGTTGGATATTTTTATAAATAATAATTTTGTTTTTAGTTTCAACAAAAATATTACCAGTCTGTAAATAATTATCATACTTGGTTCTAATTTCATCAGTTTAAAGTTTCTGCAATGCTTGAGTTTTACAAAAATGTTGCAACAAGGTACAATACAATTTTCTCATTTTAAAAGAAACGTAAGCTTTTACGTACTTTTTCCAAGTAATCTGATTTACTGAATTTCTGTCACTATTTGGCAATCAAAGTCTTATGTTAAACTGTCTTCGTCTTCTTTTATCTTCAGTTTAGTTTAGTTTTGAATTATTTGTATTTATTTGTGTTCATTTGAGTTTATTCGAGTTTTTTCCGTAATTTCGTTATTTTTTGTACTGTTCTTGTCTTCTTGAGTTTCGATACTAATTTTTCTGTTAGATTCCTCAAATTAACTTTATGGACTACAGTTTTGCTGCGTATGTAACTGTACTCTATAACATATTTAATTTTGGGAGAATGTCGTGCAAATTTTAATGCTGCTGCTAAAATTGTAAGTAATTGTAAAGTAATAGAAACACTTATAACCTAATTTATATTTTCTTACGAGTTATGTATTGTTAATTTAAAAATGCAAATAGCACATTAAAATTGAAACATTGCCATGAAAAAGGTTTACTGTGCCTGTATGTGTTCTTCATAAGGAATAATTAGTAGTTACTATGTAAGTTACTGGCAGCATACAGGTTAGTACTACTGACCACAGTGCTGTTAAGTTTAATAAACTTTAATTAAGAATTCTTCGAAAACTGAACGTTTTAGAGCAAAACGGTTATAGAATCTTTGCTCAGTTTTACAGAATCCATGGTATATATATATATATATATATATATATATATATATATATATATATATCCCAAGTTATGTCTAAATTCATTTAGAGTTCAAGGTTAGTTTTTGGAGAAACGCTCGGACACGTCGATTTTTATAAGTATTTGACTGCGGTTTTTTAATGGTAAAATTTTGTATATAGGGTAACCCAAAAATAAGTTACGACCACCAACTTGATTTTGTCAAATGAAACACCTGTTTTTTATTTCATTTTCTGAATCTGCTTTGAATTCTGAGTAGTTCTTACGTCTCATGTCCTATACCTAAAGTCAACAGATCTCGAGGAATTTACAATTGAACGTATCAACAATTAAGACCGTATCAAGGAAGACGGCCTTTGTTTTCTGTCAAAATGAACAATTTATTCAAAAAACACAACAACAAATCAAATCAAATGTTCAAAATGTGCACGATTTGCGGCTTGACAATAGCCAAGGCTATGAATAAACTGTCTTTGCACGTTTTCAACCACTTCGGGAGTTATTGCACTCACTTCTCTTCTGATTTTCTCTTTCAATATGTCCAGATTGTTTGGCGTGTCAACATATACTTTTGATTTGAGATAACCCCACAGAAGGAAATCCAACGGGTTTAGGTCGGGTGATCTAACAGGCCATTCGATAGGTCCTTTCTTTCCTATCCACCAATTAGGAAATGTTTCATACAAAAATACCCTATTTCGGAAAGGACAAATGTTGAAATTCGACGACAGAAATAAATTGAGACACAACGAAATGAAAACATGTACCTATAGTTTATGGATTACCTTGGATACGATTATCTTGCAAGTGTTCTTGATAGTTTTATAAAGACAATATTTTTTTTTCATAGATATCTCGAGATCTGTTGACTATAGGTATAGGACATGGTACATGAGATTTGCTCAGAATTCAAAGCAGATTCAGAAAAGGAAATAAAAACAGGTGTTTTCATTTGACAAAATCTAGTTGGTGGTCGTAACTAATTTTTGGGCCACCCTATATACATACTTTTACCACTAAAAAAACCGCAGTAAAAAATAAAAATCGACGTGTCCGAGCGTTTCTCCAAAACCTAGGCCCTTGAACTTTAAATGAATTTAGACATAACTTTTGAGACTCATATATATATATATATATATACCGGATGCCCACGAGATCACTTTCCGGCTGCAATTGTTTTATTTATCTATCGATTTAAATGAAACTTGGCAGGGTTGTTATTCTAACCAAACGTCATTTTTAGGAATTTTTGACAAGCATTTCCGACTTCCGGTTTCACCGGAAATGACCTTAACTTTTGATTTTTAAATTACACCCCCTGTATATTTTTTGTTTTTCGGATTCTAGAGGTCATTTTACGGTCGATTGCGTAATATCTAAATCGATTTTTTCCAAATGTAATTTTAAAATTGAATTTTATTTTCTCATCCAGAGTGCCATGACCACCTTAAAATCATTCTACATACTTAACTCACTTCCAGAAAAATGCAAACTCACTTTTATCTTTGTTAACTTTTTTACTAGAACGTTTTAAACTTTATTTTTGCCGAAGGCTCAATATTAAATGGAAGCATACCACTTTCATAAATCATAAAACTACTAAACGAGTATTTTAAAATGAATTTAATGACGTATAACAGTTTTGTCATTTTACCCATTTTCGATTTAAAACATTTTATTATTATATTTGACCTGTTACTCATTAATAAAATACTTCTATGTCACTACCATCAGATTGCCATGAAAACAATAAGGTTTTTCCATTACCAACATTACGGAACGTTCTAAAATCTTATACGGTTTTCTAAGAGTTAAGTTTGTTGGGGTTCGGACAATTTAATGCATTGCTTGGCGTATTTTCAAATTTTCAGACAACGATTGAACAAAATTTATTTTAAAACGAGTGTAATAATTTTAAACAGTATTAAAATAATTTAAAATTAATAACATTAACAATAATATAACATTAACAATAGGTATTAGATTATAACTTTGGACCTTTTAACCACCAATTCAATTTTCAAAGTGCTGCCTTCCACCTCTTGACATTTCGTAACACGAAAAACGTTGTTTTCTACGACATTCCTATGCATGTCGGGGGTAATGCTAGCAAATGCCGCTCGTATACGGTTTTCTAAGATGTTAAGTGTTGTTGGCGGTGTTCGGTAAACAATCTCCTTAATATGGCCCAACAAAAAAAAAGTCAAGAGGTGTAAGGTCAGGCGAACGAGAAGGCCACCGGATCGGTCCACGGGTAGAGATAACATGTTCTCCAAATCGTTCTTCTAAGTAATTTCTCACAACAATAGCGTTGTGAGCCGGCGCACCATCTTGTTGATAATAAAGGTGTTGATTATTTATTTCCAACGGTAATTCCTCCAAAAAATTTTCAATTTCATGTTGTAAAAAACCCAAATATCGTTCCGCATTTAAATGCCCTTGGAAAAGAATCGGTCCCACAATACGAGTACCAATTATTCCAGTCCATACATTTACTCCAAATATCTCTTGAAAATTACCTTCCATCATTCGGTGTTCATTTATCGTTGACCAATATCTTGTATTTTGCCGGTTGAACATTCCATTATTGGTAAATCTCGACTCGTCAGAATACAAAATAGTATTGGCTAGGCTATTATCGGCATCGTTATGTTCCAAGAACCAGTTGTAATATTCCAGTCTTCTAACAAAATCTCCCTCGTACAAATGTTGGTGAAGCTGGTACTTAAACGATTTGTATCCATGTTTCTTCAAGATCTTTCTTGCTGATTCTGCGCCAATGTCTAATTCAAAGGCAATTTCCCTTGTGGATGCTGTGGGGTTTTGAATGACATACGCTATTACATTTTCTTCCGTTTGTTCATTAATAATAAAATGTTGTTGCAAATTATCTGGTTCTTGGCGCATTTTTCTTATAAGGTAGATAATGTATTGTCTTGTAGGATGATGAAGACGCTCAGGATATTCTTGCCTATAAACTCGTTCGGTTTCCGTTGCATTTTTGGCACAATGTCCATACATAATAAGTATATCAACGTGCTCACTCTTGGTAAACATTTTTGTTAATTTTATAATTAAACTAAGTACAAACTTTAATTTAATTTTTAAGTAAAATATTAGATTTATGTTAATAAACAACAACCTTTATTATTACCCGTCAAACTTTTAAATTTACCATTGTGTTTCCATGGCAACCTAGCCACCTATTGTTTTCATGGCAACTCTGATGTGCTGTGACATAGGAAGTGTATTTTATTAATGAGTAAGACGTAAATATAAAAATAAAAATGTTTTAAATCGAAAATGGGCAAAAATGACAAAACGTGTTATACGTCATTAAATTCGTTTTAAAATACTGCGTTTAGTAGTTTTATGATTTATGAAAGTGGTATGCTTCCATTTAATTTTTTTGAGCCTTCGGCAAAAATAAAGTTTAAAACGTTCTAGTAAAAAAGTTAACAAAGATAAGAGTGAGTTTGCATTTTTCTGGAAGTGAGTTAAGTATGTAGAATGATTTTAAGATGGTCATGGCACTCTGGATGAGAAAATAAAATTCAATTTTAAAATTACATTTGGAAAAAAATCGATTTAAATATTACGCAATCGGCCGTAAAATGACCTCCAGAATCCGAAAAACAAAAATATACAGGTGTCATCAAAGTTAAGGTCATTCTGACATCGGAAGTGAAAATTCTAAAATGATTTTACAATGAAGTCTAAATGCATTGATAAAAAAAATGCAATTCTTAAAATTGACATTTAAAATCGTTTGGTTAAAGTATTACAGCACTCCGGCCGAAATGTTATCATTTAAATCGATAAAAAAAAAATATGTCAGGATGACAATCATTAAAGTTATCATTGTGAAACCGATCATTCGATAATGCTTTCAGATAATTTTTAAAATGATTTAGGTTGAACTACAGCCTTCCGGTTACACGGAAATTCGTTATCATGATTTAATATTTTTAAAACTTAGAAATATATATTTTATTATTTCTATTAAAGCTTTGAATTATAACAAACTTTTGTCACGAAATTTTATCGATTTAATGATTTTAAGAAATATATATTTTTATTTTAATAAACTTTATTTGAACAAATGCAATGTCTTACTTAAACTTTTTCGTTTAGTTATTTAAGAATTAATATTTAAACATGATTGTAAAATTTTTGCTTCTTTTAAAGAGGATAATAAAACATCATTTATTAATACTGTCTACTTAATTTGACATAAAATTAATATTTGGAGTCATAGCAAAATCTTTAAGATGTGGTTGAAAAATACGTCATATTTTCATTATTTTAAATGGAAGGATCCATTCTCCTTGTGCCTAACGAAAACAGCGAAAAAATAGGTTACATTTGATAAAACATTATTATACTTTTTTCTAACCGTTTTTCAGTTATTAAAAAAAAAAAGAATAAAAATCTTGAAATCATTAGGTAATTTTACAAAATTTTTAATGCGCTTCTTTGTAAAGCGGTAATTAAAACATGCAATTTGCATTATTTCTTCCAAACTGAATCAAAACAACAAAATAGAATTTAGGTATTTATCAAAACAAAAACAAAAAAAATTATAACATGCTCAAATTGTGCACCATTCACTTCCAAGCATTTCCGAACTCTTTTTTCAACAGATTTTAAGCATTCACAATTCCCTCTTGTTCAACTTTGGCAAATGTCTGGTTTACTTGATTTTCTAAATCGTTGATGTTACTTATAGATAAATCATAGACCTTCTCTTTTACTCTCCCTCAAAGGAAAAAATCTAATGTAGCGTCTGGGGATCTAGGTGGCCAATCCCATTACCGAATCCAACGATATTAGTGAAAACTTCGGCAACATCAGGCATACCATGAGCCGGTGAACCATCAAACTGTTACCACAAGTCTCTTAAATTTGCTAATTGCAAACTGTCTACATAATCATGTTTAGGAACTAACATAGCGATTACTGTTTAAGGCTTCTCTATAAATTGCAAATCGTAGTTCAAGAAAAATAGATCGAAAATTGCTTCGTTTGAATACATATTATTAGATAATAACAGGTTCCTATTCTTGAATACTTACTGTTTGTTATTTTTATATTAGTGTTTGTAGTTTTGTTAGATAATTTGTTACAATTGAAAACCGATAATAAAAGTTGTTGAATTACTCAAATGGCTTTATTTATGTGACCTAGCCAACTTATAATTTTCGCAATATCAGTGTTTTTATGAAAATTTCAATTCATGCGTTCATCCGGCTTCATTTAAAATGACAAACCTAATGGATTTCAAGATTTTTATTCGTTTTTTTGTAATAACTGAAACACTGTTAGAAAAAGGTATAATAATGTTTCATCAAATGTACTTTATTTTTTCCCTGTTTTCGTTAGGCGCATGAAAAATGGGTCATTCCATTTAAAATAAGGAAGATATGACTTATTTTTAAGCACATTTTAAAGATATTACTACGACTCTAAATATTAATTTTATGTCAAATTAAGTAGACAGTATTAATAAATGAATTTTTATTATCATCTCTGTGAGTTTTCATCAAACGAGATCCGTTTAAGTGAAGGCACGCGTCTGTTAAAAATTTTGAAACAAAAAATAGTTCTGAAGTCATTACTCAAAATTTAGAAAAAATTTCTTATAATTTAAAGCTTTATCTAGAAAAAAATAAAAATATGTATGTTCCTATTAAAAAAACGAAAAGTAGAAGTAGGGCACCTTCCGCCGCCACCTTGGATTTTCTGGGGAAAACCCACCTTTCACTTTTTTATACGCCCACGTGGGAGACCGTATTTTCCACCCCTATGGTTTCTTTTCGTAGGCCTTTTTCACCCCTAATTATTTTTTGTTTTTTACTCGCCCACGTGTTTTTTCACCCCTATTTTATGGCCGCCCGCGTGTAGGACGCGTTTTTTTTGCCCCTATGGTTTCTTTTCGGAGGTCTTTTTCAACCCTTGGTGGAATTTTCACCCTAATTAGAGCTCTTTTTGGTTGTGTTAAGAACGTTTTTGTCGGTTCACACCTATGGCTTCTAACCCATTGATGGAATTTTTACCCTAACTACCGTCACTTTGGCAGTTTAGCCCCTAGAAGTAGGAAAATGCGTGCGCATACAATCTTCTAATAAGGAGGCCTAATGCTAGCTTATAAGACACGTGTAGGGCTTCGCAACATATTCTCGGGTGTTCGCCCCCTGGCTGAAGATGGTATGGGGACCCTAACCTTACTAGACAAGTGCAGAGTTTAGCCCGATCGTGCGCCCCCTTGGTGCAATTGTATACGGGTTCTAACTTGATCTTACAGCTGTAGGCCTTCGCCCCGTCATACAAAATTGTATTCTAATAAGGTGGCCCTAGCCTTGTAAGACAGGACTTGTATCAGGGTCTGCGCCCTGGCCCCTTTGAGCAAAAATTGATTTTAGCGCCATCTAGTGGCGTATAGACTAATGAACATTTTCTATAATAGAAGTTGATAATACACACCTCGCTTTTGCTCTATCTCGTTTCTCTCTCCTCTCTCTTTCGGCTTTTCTCTCACCCACAAACAAATGAATTAAATAATTAATCACCCTAATGCAATGATGCTTTGTATATAGGCAGATTCTCTCTTACTAAACAGGCACCACCCATACATTAGGAAAATTATATCTGATTTATTTGCATGTTCAATTACATACACACAAAATTGATTCATAGAAACATGTTCATTAACTGTTATAAAAACCCCATTAAAAAGACCGTAAAGTAATAATTACTTATATATAATATAGAGTTAAATTAAATTAACATGTTTTTAAGAAGATGAAACTGATATAATGGAAATAAAAGGCAAATGGTTCTAATGGTTTTATTATTATACGCGAATTAACAATAACTACAAGTTTAAAATCCACGAATACGTACCAACTATATGTAGACCTGATCTTATGACGTCATCCTATAAGAGTAATAATACATTTTAAAACCCTTTATCGACATTTTTGTTAGCAATATCAATTAAAAAAACATATGTGTATATATATATATATATATATATATCAAAAATAATACGTTTATCCTTAGAAATGTTTTTTCCTTCAGTTGTTCTAATAATGACAACCATATGTTGAAATGAAATATTTTTTATACTACGTGCCCGCATGTAGTCTCACTAAACACGTTTTATGAATGGTTGGATATAAACTGGCTATTACATTCCGATCAATAACTAATTTAGAAAGTAATACACAAAACCTGATTACTGCTACTCGTATTTAGCAATTATATTGTACTTATAAAATTTACATTCAAAACACTTAAAAATGTTTTAAAAATTTTGCTAACGCAAAATTACTTTAAATAATTTGTTCTTAAGATAACATAAACTACTGTGTACTCAATTACGCGCGCGCGCCCACACACACACACACACACACGCACGCACGCACACGCGCACGCACGCACGCACGCCCGCACGCACGCGCGTACGCACGCACGCACGCACGCACACGCACGCACACGCACACGACACACCACACACACGCACACACGCACACACACAGCACACCACGCACACACGCACACACGCAACACGCAACACGACACACGCAACGCACACCACACGACACGCACACGCACACGCACGCAACGCACACACACGCACGCACGACGACACGCACACGCACGCACACGCACACGCACACGCACACGCACACCACACGCAACGCACACGCACACGCACACGCACACGCACACGCACACGCACACGCACAGCACACAGCACACGCACACGCACACGCACGCCACGCAGCACGCAAGCACAACGCACACGCACACGCCACGCACACGCACACGCACCACCCACCACACGCACACGCACACAGCACACGCACACGCACACGCACACGCACGACAACGCACACGCACACAGCACGAACGCACACGCACACGACACGCACACGCACACGCACAGCACACGCACACACAGCACACGCACACGCACACACACACACAGCAACAACAAACACACACACACACACACACACACACACACACCACACACACACACACACACACACCACACACACACCACACACGACACGTTATAGATTTATTAGTTGAGATTAATAGCAATGTTAAATAAACGCTTTATAATTTCTAATCTGAAATAAGAGTGACGTAACCTAATTTTTTTTTAAATTTCATAGAGAGTATCACCATCATCGAGATACATTCACCTCATCGTCTTCACCTTGAACGATAACAACCTATAAACAGCTTTTTATCAGACACTATTATTATTATTATTATTACATGACCATGAGGTTATCCCTAAATTAACTGGTTTCAGCACGGCTCTGGAAATGCTGCACACCCGTCAAATCTTTCATTTCGTTCGCAGAAGCTGTACCGTATTCAATTCCTTCAATTTTATCTGCATTCTGTTTCGAGACTGTAGTACGTTTTCTAATACATAAGCAGAACCTTCAATACTGTGATGCATGTAGGAGCAAAACACGTTAGCTAGCTAGTTTTACCTCTATATTATTTTACATGCAAGCCTGACCTTATCATAATTTCATTTGTCAAAAAGCTAATTAAACATAGCTCCACGGAGTGGGCATAGCAAGCAGCGTATCAATTATGGCTTTTAGTCAACACAGTATTGCCGACAACTACATACATTCGGCTTTCATTGTTTTAGCAGGAGAAGCAAACGAAAATACGCAAACGCAAAAACATACAGACACGAAAACACGCTAACACGAAAATATGCAAACGCAAAAGGGTACAAACACGAAAACACGCTAACGCGAAAACACGCAAACACGAAACACACAAACGAAAACACGCTAACACGAAAACACGAAAACACACAAACGAAAACATGCTAACACGCAAACACGTTAACACGAAAACACGCTAATGCGAAAACATACAAACGAAAACACGCTAACGCTAGAACACAAACGAAAACACGCTAACACGAAAACACGCTAACACGAAAACACGAAAACACGCAAACGCAAAAACATACAAACACGAAAACACGCCAACACAAAAAAACACGCAAACACGAAAACACACTAACGCGAACACACGTAAAACGAAAATACGCAAATACGAAAACACACAAACAAAAACACGCCAGCGAAAAACACGCTAACGCGAAAACTCGTTAAGCTGCAAACATATATCAAGACGGGGAGCACCGTTAGGAAGAAGTAAGCTTATTGACAAAATTGAATAAAAGCTTTGCGTTTGATAATATATTATTACTATTATAAACAACAATACTTCATTTTTATTTAATAACAACCTTTATCGGTCTTCTTCTTGAACCGTGATTCGTCGCTATCATTATGGTTTTGAAATTCGTCGTTCTCCTCTACCTCATCACTCTTCTTCCTCTGCTGTGAATCATCACCTTAGATGTGAGATACATTCAACTCATCCACGTCATCGTTTCCATCATTATCTTTAACGGTTATGTTGTAATAGTTTATTAACAAGTCAGTAAAATCTCTAATGTAAGCTGATATTGGCTCATAAGCAGGAGAATACATCATAATAAAGCTCACTCGATGACAGTTACACTTTAAAGAGCGAAACACACGAGAAGCGAGAACGTTGATTGCCTAGGGTCTTGTGCGCTGGCGCGCTCGTCTATGTTCGGTTAGAATCGGTTATCTTTGGGGAAGTTTGAAGTATTGACCTAACCACACTCTAATATCTTTCCTAGGGGCATGTTTATTAATCTAAACTCCTTTTTTATGGCTGAGATATTTTCTCCTAAGACGGCAGCTTGCGGACCGCCGCAAGCTGCGTTAGCGTGTTTTCGTGTTTTCTTTTGTGTTTTCGTGTTTTAGTGTTTGTATGTTTTCGCGTTTGCGTGTTTTCGTGTTAGCGTGTTTTCGTTTGTGTGTTCTAGCGTTAGCGTGTTTTCGTTTGTGTGTTTTCGCGTTTGCGTGTTTTCGTGTTTGTATGTTTTCGCATTTGCGTGTTTTCGTGTTGGCGTGTTTTCGTGTTAGCATGTTTTCGTTTGTGTGTTTTCGTGTTAGCGTGTTTTCGTTTGTGTGTTTTCGTGTTCGCGTGTTTTTGCGTTAGCGTGTTTTCGTGTTTGTATCTTTTTGCGTTTGCGTGTGTTCGTGTTAGTGTGTTTTCGTGTCTGTATGTTTTTGCGTTTGCGTGTTTTTGTTTGCTCCTCGTGCTAAAACAATGATAGTCGATTATATGTAGTTGTAGGCAATATTGTGTTGACTAAAAGCCATAATTGGAAACGCTGCTTGCTATGCCCAGTCCGTGGAACTATGTTTAATCAGCTTTTTGACGGATGTCAGGCTTGCATGTAAAATAATGTAGTGGAGAAACTAGCTAGCTAACGTGTTTTGCTACTACACGCATCGCAGTATTGAAGATTCTGTTTATGTATTAGAAAACGTACTACAATCTCGAAACAGAATGCAGATAGAATTGAAGGAAATGAATACGGTACAGCTTCTGCGAACGAACTGAAAGATTTGAAGAGTGCATAATACTAATAATACTAATAATAATAGTGCCTGATAAAAAACTGTCAGGGGTTATTAGCTGCTTTATATGTTGTTACAATATAATCGTTCAAGGTGAAGACGATGAGTTGAATGTATCTCAAAATTTCGATAACTCTTATTTCAGATTAGAAATTTTACAGCGATTAGTTAACATTGATATTAATCTCAACTGATAAAAATTCATATAACGTGAAGTACATGTGTGTGTGTGCGTGTGTGCGTGTGCGTGTGCGGTGGCGTTGTGGTGTGTGTGTGTGCGTGTGCTGCGTGCGTGTGCGTGTGCTGTGCGTGTGCGTGTGCGTGTGTCGTGTGCGTGTGGTGTGCGTGTGTGTGCGTGTGCGTGTGGTGCTGTGCGTGTGCGTGTGCGTGTGTGGTGTGCGTGTGCGTGTGGTGTGCTGTGTGCGTGTGCGTGTGCGTGTGCGTGTTCGAGTGCGAGTGCGTGTTGTAATTGAGTATACAATAGTTTATGTAATCTCAAGAACAAATTATTTAAAGTAATTTTGCGTTAGCAAAATTTTTAAAATATTTTTGTTTTGAATGTAAATTTTATATATAATAACTATATAATTGCTAAATACGAGTAGCAGGTCAGGTTTTGTGTATTACTTAATTAACTAAATTAGTTAATGATCGGAATGTAATAGCCAGTTTATATCCAACCATTCATAAAACGTGTTTAGTGAGACTACATGTGGACACGTATAAAAAATATTTCATTTCAACATATGGTTATCATTATTAGAACAACTGAAGGAAAAAACATTTCTAAAGGTAAACGTATTATTTATATATATATATATATATATATATATATATATATATATATATATATTTTTACTTGATATTGCTAATAAAAATGTCGATAAAGATTTTTAAAATGTATTATTACTCTTATAGGATGACGTCATAAGATCAGGTCGACAAATTTGGTACGTATTCGTGGATTTTAAACTTGTAGTTATTGTTAATTCGCGTATGATAATAAAATCATTAGAACCTTTTGCCTTTTATTTCCATTATATCAGTTTCATATTCTTAAAAACATGTTAATTTAATTTAACTCTGTTATATATAAGTAATTATTACTTTCCGGTCATTTTAATGGGGTTTTTATAACAGGTAATGAACACGTTTCTATGAAACAATTTTGTGTGTATGTAATTAAACATGCAAATAAATCAGATATAATTTTCCGAATGTATGGGTGGTGCCTGTTTAGAAAGAGAGAATCTGCCTATATATATATAAAGCATCATTGCATTAGGGTAGAAATTATTTATTTCACGTCATATTTAATTAGACTTTAATGTATTCAGTTTTGAACTGTAATCTGGTTTCCGCAAACTGTAAGACATAATTTTGGTTGATTGATTGAGATTGATCTGGTTGATTTGATTGAGCATGGTTTGTTTGGGATTGATTGATTATTTAATTAATTGATTTGTTTAAGTGTGTGAAAAAGAGCCGAAAGAAAGAGAGGGAGAGAGAGAAACGAGATAGAGCAAAAGAGAGGTGTGCATTGTCAACTTCTATTATAGAAAATGTTCATTAGTCTATACGCCACTAGAGGGCGCTAAAATCAATTTTTATTCAAAGGGGAAGGGCGCAGACCCTGATACAAAGCTAGGGCAACCTTATTAGAATACAATATCCAACATTAAACAAAGGAAAAGAAAAGAAATTAATATTAAAAGTAAACATGTGCTTTTGATAACAACTGTTCAAAATGCTCGACTCTAACTTCAATACATTTGTCAATACGTTGATTCAAAGGTTGCCTTATTTTAAACAAAACATTCTTATTTCGGGATGATTCGGCCGCTTTTACAATTCTGTACCATATTTCTTCGCGGTTGTTTATAACTCCGGTGTAAACTTATGATTTCATAAAGCCCCAGAAACAAAAGTCCATTGGGTTGAAATCAGGACTACGCGTAGGCCACGGATTTAGGCTTCCTCGACCTATCCATCGATTCGGGAAAGTTTCTTCAAGATAGTTGCGTACTTGAATAGCAAAATGGGCTGTTTGTCGAAAAATTAAAGGTGAATCATCCAAGAAACCAACTAAATGATGTTTCAGGAAATCTAAATACAATTGACCATTCAAATTCGGAGGAAGTTCATATGGACCAAGGAGATAGTTCCCTATAATTCCACACCAGACCTTGATTTTTTATTTATTGTTGAAAATGACGCTCACTAACAACATGAGGATTTTGAACATCCCAAACGTGCTTGTTTTTGAAACTGAATACTCTCCTACGATTAAACGTGGCACCATCGGTAAATAGCACATTGTTTAAAAATTAATGGTCAAGTTGTTGCTGAGTGCGCATAAAATTAGCAAGCTGTAGTCTAGCTGGTAGATCTGCTGCTAGGAGATTATGAACCGGTGTAAAATGGTAGGGATATAACTTCTCTTATGGAGGATTCCCAATATTGTTGTTTGACTTACTCGGGTGTCTATAGCTAATTTCTGGATTTTCTGCTGCCCGAGTTGCGATTTCTTCTTCCTGATCTACAGTAGTGGTACGCTTGGGTCCAATGAAATCCCTTTTGGGACGAAAAGTGCCAGTTTCGCCAAGTGCATTAAAAAGTTGTTGAAAAAGTTCACGACTTGGCTGCCGTCTATTGGGATACAATTCTAAATATCGTCAATGCGCTCTACGCCAACAAAATTTTCTTGTGCGTAAACGCAAATGATATCACGCATTTCTGAATTTGAAAATAAATTATGTCTAGGCATTCTATTGTATTTAATTATAGACTTTTTATTAAAATTTTATTACCAATGAACGCAAAGTGACAGATGCATAAATAAACAAGTAAGTTACTTAGTAACAATTAAGAATCTCTATTGATAAACTTGTCAAAAAGATACCCTCCGAAAATGTGTATGCATCATGAGCTTTAAATGCGTTTTTCTCGGAAAGGGTTGCTCCTAGCGATTTCACTAAGATACACAGCAGAAAAGTTAGGAGAATCGATTTTTCTAGTCCAAAACGGCATACAGTGTAGCACAAGAAAATTGCAACGATTTAAAGGGGACGAAATGGTTGCCGCTGGCGCCCTCTAGAAACCACAACTAAATGGACGACAAATTTGAATTTGTCATCACAAAAAAACCCAGTATACGAAATTTCATGAAATTATTTCGAAACAGTCGAAAGTTATTGAAGAAAACGCGATATCTTTTTTCAACTTTGACACCCTGTATCTCGGGAACGAAGAATTTCCGGACACATGTACATATGAACTTTTTTGCTTAGAATGATGAGTTCTAGTACCCTTTAATTTTGGCGGATTAGATAAGATTCACCCTGTATGTAATTATAAGTAACTATTAAAAATATCAGTTTCACCTTCTTATCAATTGTCAGTTGACCTGTTAAATTTTTACACGTTAGTAGCATCGATGACATTTGAAATTACTAAATGACTATTATTAAAACCAGATGTGTACGTGACAGCAATTCTACAATTAACAATCCGTTGAGGGACGAAATGTTCATAAATGTTATTAGAAACACATTTATATCACAAATTCGTATTTTTACTATAATTTACGAATGCATAACAAGTAAAATATTATAAATTACGTTATACGAAAGGAGATTATAGACTCGCCTAACTGTTCGCTACTATACTTCTCCTGTCGCCAGTAAAAACCTCTTTACCATGCTAGTAATGTAAAGTACTATCACTGCCCTTCATTTACATCTATACTATTTTACATTATTAGCATGGTAAATAGGTTTTTACTGGCAAGAGGGGAAGTTTATAGGCTAGCCTTTAAGCGAGCCTAAATCTCCTAGAGCCACTAAAACCGTTACTTTTCATATAATGTATATATATATATATATATATATATATATATATATATATATATATATATATATTTTTTTCTACTCCTATGTACGTAACACGAGAATAACGGAAACTCTCTACCATATGTGTAAATTCTCCATTACCTAATGAAAATTAGAACTTTTACGTAATCTAAAAGCTGCATTCGAGCCGAGTGTGAGAAAATATCGTATTTTCAGTTAGACAACGTTACACAGCAATTTTACGACAGATTGGGTTATTGTTTAGCAGTAAATGGTGCTTTATTTGAACGTTTCTAATAATTTGCTAATTTTTCTGAATTTACATTATGTTTGTATCTGTTTTGTTACCATGTTGTACATATTAAATTTTCCTTCAATTCAATTTCTTTGATTCTTCTGATTTCGGAAAATTATAACGATAGTATCTGCTGACGCAGCATTTTATTCTCTTAAAACTCATTATTAGCTTAACCATCTTACCATGTCTACCTTTTTTTGCGTCGGATATATTTTAGCCGAAACAGACTTATAAAAATCAGTCAACGTCAAGCAACAATGACAAATAATGGAGATGCGCATGTTGGTTGTTTATATTATTCCAAAGCATCAGCGATTTTTAGTAAAATGTAATTTTTTATTTTGTTGGTTTTACGGTTTAGAAAAACGGAAAATTATAGTTAATAGTATGTACAGATGCAGTATTTTTTTCTCTACAAAAAACGTGTTTACATTTTTACTCTAAAATAATTAGGGGAGCTAGCAATTAAATATACAAGAATTAGCATTGAAATCACTATGCTGCTTCCCGCTAGGCACAACCCTGTATATATAGTTTGTACAATTACCAATTATGCCTCAAATATAAAACATAAACCTATGATGTATTGAATATGACTTGTTTCACACCATGTTCGTTTTAGACTAAACGTTATATCCGATTACGCATTATGAGCTTTCTGTTGTAGTTGAAGTCATCTAGTACGTAAAAAATAAGTTATTAGATAATAACTTTGGATATGATTTAATCTAGTAGTTTATACTATATAGGAGTTTAAACCAAATATTAAACGATATAATATAGCTTATAGCTTTAGTTATTTTGAAAACAATGCAAATACTTTTTGGCGCATTAATTATTTATTATGTAATTCATTATACATTAAATAACACAATTTTTCTTAAATAGTGTTTAATAATGTCGAATGGTGAAAGTTTCAACTCTTATTTTATTATACAATGCTTCTCTAACTTTTTGTTATATTAATTGAAATAAAACTAGCTTTGAATGTGTTAATAACTTCATAAATAAGGTAGGTATGAGATTCATAGTATTTATTATAGAAGGCATATTAAACATATTTTTAATTGTAATGTAACATTTAGGTTATTCTAATCGATGCAGGTGGTAATCTGCTGACTTAAAGAGCACAAAGGCATAAAACGTAGCAGAAAGTTGAGTACACAATTCTGTGTTAGATAAAGCCTCAACTGCAAGTACAACTTAGTAGATAGAATATATTACAAGCAGTGTGTCAACAATAAAACCCACATATGTATCTAAACCATTTGCTTCCGTGTTAAAAAGCATAGTCCATTATTGTAAACTGAAAAATTTTTCAATAAATTTCGAGTTTGAAATACAAAGATATATCAGTACCACCTTTAAATTACAGTTTTCCGCACATTTAAGCTTATTATTACTTTAGAGCAATAACTTCTGTTAATAAAATAAAATTTCATTCCATACAAAAAGTGAGGCTAGTTTGTTTAATTTCCAGGTACCTAATAAAACCACCAGCGTCAACTAGTTTTATTTATTTTGGTTTGAATTTTTGGAACTTCTGGCGTGGTAATTGAAACAAACCATACAATTCTGTAATACATGTTTACAATAATTTATTTTTAAGGGTTGCTCATTACATTATTAAGTACGTGCATACAATGTTTAATGGTTATAAGAATTTTAAAGAGTGGTTGTTACGTATTATTCATACGTCACTGTTCCTATACTCTATAAGAGTAGAAAAAGTATAGTACACAACTCGGGTGGTAATACCTATTACATACTTGTGTAAATTACGACACTTGTACGTAATAGGCTACTTGATAAAAAGTGTCGAATTGGGGTCACACTACAGAGGGTGGGGAAGGTAGACACTCAATGTTAATTTGATAGACGTAACAGAGCTCTCATACAGCTCGGGAGAAAGTATTTTCTACACGCGCGCGAAATTCAATTTTCAATATTACTTCCATTTTGAGAACTTTCTACTTCAAAGCATGCACATTTATTCAAAATTGCAATTTACATGCATGAAGCACAATTAACACGTGTCTTATATAAAATTTATATACAAGTAATAACTTATTTCAAGCAAGATACAATTATTTTAATACTACAATAATAATATATTTCACGTCACTAAATGACAATGTAGGTTCAACCTTGACAGTAACATTAACACGTTAGTTCCTTGTAAAAGCAATTTTACATAGATTATGTTTGTTTATTGTTGAGTAACAAATAAATATTTATAACATTATTAGTCAAAGTTTTACCAATTTTATACAGTAAATTACCACAGCATTTAATAATTTAACATATATAGTTAAATAAGATTAAGATCATCTTAAACGTACTCATTGTGTTTTTACAATAATTAATAACCAAACACTATTTCTTTGTTAAATTTGCCTAGATCTTTAATTAGTATGTCAAGTTTCTATTTGTGAATGCTTTTATCAATTTTAAGTTAAAGTTTACAATTACATCATGATTAAGTGCTGTTTCTTGATGATAATATTTATCATTGTTAGTCTTCATTCGTTAGAGGGTGTTCTGATGTCTGATCTTAAAGCAGTTTAATAATATTTAATTTATTAAATATCTGACTATTCTTTACTAAAATAAAACTAGATTCCATAGTTTTTAAATGCGTTTTTAAAACTTGAATGCTACTACCAGCATTACATTTGCGTTTTCATATTTCATCAGTTTATTTTGATATTTCAATTAATTTTTGAAGCTATAGCCATTTATTGAAGACGATAGCTGCAATGGCTATAGAAACAAGAAATTTAAGATAATTAATCGCCAAAAGTGAACTGTTTTAATTATTATTAGTACTTATTATAAGTTTTTGTTATGAACGAATAAGTTCGAAAGGTAAATATGTAATTAAAAATAATTATTAATTTTATTAAATACATAAATAAAAAGTTTACCTCGTGTAGGATTTGAACCTACGACCTGTACGTTGCTAGAGTACCGCGCTAACCAACTGCGCCATCCAGGTTCAAGCCCCAATCGATGTAAATTTTATCTTTATGTATGTAGAAATTATTATAATAATTTAATATTAGTCAAGTTGCTTTGGTATGTGTGAATCCTTGCGATATTGCAGGCTCAAATTCCATTAACATAAGTAATCTGATTGTAATCTCATTATATTTAGAATTTACATCAGTTCTACATACATACAGACAAAATTTACATCGATTGGGGCTTGAACCTTGATGGCGCAGTTGGTTAGCGCGGTACTCTAGCAAAGTACAGGTCGTAGGTCGAGGTAAACTTTTTATTTATGTATTTAATAAAATTAATAATAATTTTTAATTATTAGTATTTGTTTACACTAAACACCTTTGATAATAATAAAATCAGATCCAAACACTTTACTACTGAAGTTCTTGTTTACACTTTTAAGCATAAAGGTAATTACACCAAACCCATAAATGTCATTATCTTTGTGTGTCCCTCAGTTTTTGTATACTCATTCCTGTATTAAAATATTAAAGTATTTGCCCTAATTAAAAGATACTTTAGTCCTGTAGTAAATACGCCATTATTGCACCCCATGAACTAAAACTTATAAAATTAATAAAAATGTTACCAAACAAAATGTCAAACCAGCCTCTATTTCTTTTTTGATATAAGAGATGACATTGCGTATTGCTAACAGAAAGCGAAACCTTATACTTTAAAAATAAATTTTAAAGAAATTTACGATTGTCTCTGAATAATAAACAAGAGAAAACGCAGTAAAATGTAGTTAGTGTTAGATAAATTAGAGTTAAGAAACTGTAAAGCTCCCAAAATCCTTACAAAAATCCTTAAATTAATTATTTGGGTAAAAATATTCCAGTTTATTACAATAATAAGACCCCACCAACGCGCCGCCTCCATTATCTCACCCGATCACGTTAGATCGAGTACTATATAGGCGGAAGCGCGACACGACATTTTTATCTTATTATCTCCGATCATTTCAATCACTTACATCCTGCGTCGTTCCTGACTTCTATTCCCACCAAGCTGGAATCAAAAGCCGTTATTTTTACGTGTCGACCAACTCTGGGGTAAGTTATAAAACTTTCCGATCATATTGTCAGACCAGTTTTCCGTTATATTGCTTTTCTGCCTTGGCGGATTATTCAACGACCCCGTCTACAAAACACCACCTTCCCTGTACACTGAATACTTATTCGGGTTTATGCCCAGTGTAAACAAACATATCCTAAAGCACAAAACCCTATTCTTTGCTTTTAGGTTGCCGCCTGAAAAGTACTGGGTTTGCTCGGGGAATGTCCATAAGGCGTACGCCTGTGTTGGCATTTTCGTACCACTGCTTGTCTCAAAGGTGTACGCCTGTTAAGTCTAGCATCCTTATAATTAACCAAATGGCGTATGCCCGTTTGATTAATTAATCCTTTCCCACAGACAAGTACCTAACATATACACAACCAAGCTGGGAGACCAATAACACCTGTAAACAGATAATCGCATAATAATCTCCAGAAAATTCCGTTTCTGTCAGATTATCCTGTTAAACCGTTATACCTGTGACCGTACATCAATCCCGTATTCCAGTTATTAAATACGAAATCCCTTCCTTTCGTATCCAGAATACTTAACAGAGTATTACAATCTGCTTCCTAGAGGGATAAATAAATTCCCTTAATTTAAACCAATTTGTTTAAAGTAGAAATAATTCAGATTTAATTCTCGAAAGTACTCACATGCTTGTATAGTTTCTTTGAATCGATAAGAATAAGTCGCAAATTGAAAATAATATATATATATATATATATATATATATATATACACATCACAAAAGTCTAGGGATATATTTTTTTAAATATATTTCAATGAATTTTGTTAACAAATACCTGTCATTGATCAAGTATGTTAGTGCTAGTCTTTCGATTAGCGATAGCAATTGTTTAAAAAACAAACAAACAAATGCAAATGCTTTATTGTTAATTCAACTGAAAGTGAAGCAATTCCAGTGTTGTTAGGGAATCGTTTAATTATTATTTGCAGTTAATTTAAGTTTATTTTGGGGTGATTTAAGTTTTATTGGCGCTGTTATTATGGAAGATAATCAACAACGACGACATTTAAATTTAGCTGAAATGAACAGAGCTGTAGGTATGCTTGAAGCTGGTCGAAGGCAAGTGGATGTTGCAGCAACTTTAAACGCCTCTCAAAGTGTTATTAGCAGATTATGGCGTAGATATAGGACATCCGCAGATCCTAGTGAACAACATCCAGGTCGTGGACGCGTTACTACCAAAGTTCAAGATCACTACTTAACATTGGAAGCTAGACGACGTCCAACAACTGACTTCACTGCTTCGGACCACTCATAATGTAACTGTATGTTCTCAAACAATCAGAAATCGATTGCATGAAGCTGATCTCCATGCCCGACGTCCAATAAGAGCTCCACCAATTCGGCATGGTAATCGAGCACGCAGAGTAGAATGGGCTGCAGAGCATATTCTGTGGACAGAGGACCAGTGGTCTAGAGTTTTGTTCACAGATGAATCTCGGTTTGGAATACACCCTGACAGTCGAAGACTTAGAGTGTGGAGACGACCTGGTAACTTAGAAAGGCTCAGATGTGTTCAGGAGGTCCATTCTTACAAAGGAGGTACCGTAATGATGTGGGGTGGTATCTGCATTGGCGGAAAAACAGATCTCGTTTTTCTAGAAAAATTTTTAAATGCCGATGAGCATTTGAACAGGGTACTGCGGCCTATAGTGCTTCCATTCGCAGGTGCTGTTGGACCTGAGTTCATGCTGATGCATGATAATGCCACCCCACACGTTGCAGGTGCTGTTACCGAGTGGCTGGTAAAGGAAAACATTTCTGTTTTACCATGGCCTGCCCAGTCCCCAGACTTGAACGTTATTGAACACGTGTGGGACATGTTGGGAAGAAGCATTGAAAGTGAATTGGACGAAATTCATACTCAGATCCAGCTTCGTGATGCCCTTGTAAGACACTGGCAACAGTTACCACAAGATGCAACAGATAATTTAATTTTATCAATGTCTAGAAGATGCAGAGCCGTTTTAAATCAAAGAGGACGCAATACTCTTTATTAAATTTAATTAATGTATATTTTAAGTGATGACACTTCAATTTCTTGTGATTACATAAAATCAACTTTTTGCTAATAAACCTCATTAAAGCTTCTTGAGGACTGTTAATTCTTTGTATTTTAACAATTTTAATTTAGAATATTTTAAAAGCATTGTGCTAATTTACTATATGCAAACCACTTCAAAAACCAAAATACTTGATAGTTTTTATTAAAAAAAATATCCAATAGACTATTATTTATATATATATATATATATATATATATATATATATATATATATATATATATATATATATATAGGGTTTGAATACATACATTCATAATACAAAAAAACAAATCATTATATTGCATTACTACAGGTTGTTTACCCATTCCCAGTGTCCATGCTTTTCTGTCATATGCCATGTTCTCTTCCAAGTCTCGATCTCTCATGGTTTTCTAATCGTTTCGTTCCAGGAACGTCTCAGTCTGCCTTTTTTTTGTCTTGCCCGGGGGTTTCCGTGCAAATAAACGTTTTGGCCATCTAGTTTCCTCCATACGAGTAGGTGCCCGAACATTTTAGACTTCTCTTTTTTATCCTATCTATCATTGTTTCTGTTGCTCGCATCGTTCTTCTAATTTCATCATTCCTTACGTGCTCTAATCTCGACCTTCTCGCATTTCTTCTTAAATAATTCATTTCTACAGATGTTATTTTCCGATTATCACTACCGTAACATAGCACTGTCTCTACCATTGTTTGTCCTATTCTTTTTTTGTTCTTCTGACTAATATTTTTATCCCACCATATTGAATTGAGTGACCCTATAACTTTGCGCGCACATTGTATCCTTTGTTTAATCTCTTATTTTCCAATGCCATCCTTGTCCACTATTGCTCCCAAATAATTGAATTTATTTACTTGCTTTATGCTAATGTCGTCATTGATAAGAATTTGGAATTGTGGATCAGAATTCACTACCAGATATTCTGTTTTCTCCAAGCTAATTTCAAGCCCCCCTCTTTATATTCGTTATATAGTCGTCTAAGTATAAATTCCATGTCGTACGCGTCCTGGGCCAGTATTGCCTGGTCGTCTGCGAAGCTTAAAGTAGAAAGATGAGATGCATTGATGGGAATTCCCATTCCTTCACAAGCTCTTTTCCATTTCCTGAGTGCGATTTCCACATATATATTAAAGAGAAGTGGAGATAAACTGCAGCCCTGTCTCAGACCTTTAGTTGTACTTATAGGCTCGACAGCATATTTTGTTGTTTCACATATGTCAGATTATCTTTATATAATTCTTGGAGGTTTCTAATTAAGTAATTGCTTGCTCCAATTTTTTTCCTTAATTAACACCATACGGGCTGTTTCATTTTAGTATCCTTTTTATATTCCCCCCGAGTTTCTTTTGCAACTGTATGTACTGCATTCTTGATATTTTCATACTCTTCTTCTATAACTTGTGTATGTACCCTATTCCTTGATTCATTTCGTAGCCTTCTTTCATATAGATCCCTAATACTATCCTGTAGGAGTAAATCCAAATTATATCTTCAGTTCGTCAATTTCATTGTATTATCATTTTCTTGCCGTTTCGAGTTAACTTTTAAAAACGGATATACCACTGTAGCGACTAGGAGATGATGATCATTCGCACAATTGGCACCTCTTTTAACTCTTGTATCGTTAACTTTAAATGCTGTTTTTTGTATAGTTATAAAATAGTCAATAATAGATTTTTGCTGTAGTGATGTTCTTTCCCACGTGTATCAATGTATATCAATATGTTCGAAGAATGTATTCATAAGTTTTAATTCATATTGGTTACACAACTTCAATAATCGTTCCCCATTGTCATTCTCTATTTTCTCTGCAAATTTTCCTACCACTTCGTTCTTATCCTGACTCTTAACTCTCCCATTTAAATCGCCCGCTATTATTATGTCTTGTCTATTAGTAATTATTTCCTAATTCATTTGATAGTTGTTCATAGAAATCATCCTTTAATTGCTTGTCTGTTGTGTCTGTTGGCGCACATACCAAACATTTTTAAGGTTATGAGAATTATACGATCTATTACAAATTGGTAATCTTTTATAAATTTTTTTAGCTGTTTTTTAATCATAATGGCTACTTCAGCGCTTGCTCTATCAGATTTTTCTACACCCGACCAAAAGTGAATGTATTCGTCAACTTTTAACTTCCATTTTATTTTTTCTTGGTTTCTGACAGCACTATTATGTCTAAGTTATAAGCTTTAACTGTTTGTATAACTTCAGGTATTTTATTTGCAATACCCTGAACATTCTGACATTCCAATTTTCACGGTCCTTTTCTTTGCTAGTTGTCGTCTTAATCTATATCCGTCCGAGTTCCGAGGTAGGCCCCTGGTATTTTTAGCGTTTGGGCTTTTTACAGGAGGTGGGCTGCTGATCCATCGCCCCAACTCCCAAATTTGGAGGACCAATCTTTTCTGTAGGGATGCGCTCCCTTAACCGAAGGTTCCAGTTTTCAGGCGCCAGAAACTCGCCTTTCGCCCTTTCCCGTTAGCTACAGTCTATTACGACTACGGTTAGGGGGTACGACGTGAACGTAGGAATAGGACTTACTAGCAGAACTGCTAAGATAGTTTTCGCGGGTTTTTCTCGAGTTTTTTTTAATGTACCTATTCGGTATCAGTACATCGTTCACCCCCCTGAAAATAAAATATAAAACCTTTATTATACGTTTTGAAAAAGATACGAAATTATCACATTTCGTAGAATTGATGGAGAAAACCACCAACTGTTTCTTATTTTGTTCATTTTTTCTATAGTTTACGATCCTGTTATTTCATATTCCCGTCTTCTTGCATAATTAAAATAATTATAGCCAAGTCCAGAAGTTAAATTAAAAGCTACGTAAATAAAAGCAATACTTTCAATTATTTAAAACGAAAATCGATAAAGTACAGGTTGACCTAGTAAACTACATTCGTTTCATATAAAATAAAAGCCATTGCCCTCATTATCAGTATTATTGTGTTCTTCTCGGAATACAGTTATATAAAATTTTCTTCGTATATCCAGATGTCAACTACTTTAGTCGTTAATATAAATTCTTACAATTTATAGTAAAAAGAAAATATTGATTTCTCTTCCTTTTAAATTTTCTGTAGTGATTAATAACGGATTTGCGTAATACTTTCATTAATCAAATATATAAAGAAGATTACGTGAAGGTCATTATTAAACATCAACTTAGATATTTTGAATGACAAAATAAATTAAAGTATTTTCTCATCCTGCTTTGCTACTAATTGTCCGATCCACAGAGATTAAGCATCCGCCAGGAAGCTCCTTAGCCGTCTGCAACCGTTCGAGCCTTTCCAGATAGGGCATCGGTCCTTTAGTTATTATTATTTATTAATATGATTATTATTATTATTATAGTTATTTTTATTGATTTATTAAGGTAGAGCTTAGTTGAAACATAAAGTAGGTTGTTATTTTATTTAGAATTGTACAAATAGGTAATAAGTAGGGTGTTTGTTAAGACAAAGTAGTTCTCATAATTATTCTACTAATCATACCCTTTCTGACTTAGCTAACGCCGAGCAAAGCAAAAATTGCTGAAAGTAAAGGTCAGAGGTTTACAATGACGCCTGAGCGTAGGGTCGACAAATTAACTTTTAAAATTTGCAATTGACCACTACCAAATAAGATAATGACAAACAACTAATCAATAATTATGTTGTAGATTCAGCATCCAGACTAGCATATTCCAGGGGAAATAATAACCGATTTTTTTCAGTATTTTAATATTTCCGGTCATCCCCAAATAAACGAGAAATGACGACTCCCGCAGAAGAAAGCGATATTCGAGTCGGATAGATTTACAAACTTAGGAAAGACAAATTGAAAGAAGAAGCTCGTAAGTACCTCTTAGATTCGGGATTAAGCGCGGACACCCTTATAGCACGAGTGGTAAAGATACCTATGATGAAGAGAACGACAAACACCCACTCCGATTCACAGTGAAATAATAATGACACCATCCGTACCTATCGATCTACCCGATCTGTCTGTTACTAATATAAAGAAGACAGAAATTTTACGTCGTGAATATAAGTATTATACAAGGCAGCGTGACTTCAATAATTTACCCAGAGTATTAGAGCTACCTAATTCGAAATGTTACCGCCGAATAACCCGTCATCTGTATTAAATACCAGCCATCCGAAAATCCATTTTAGTGGCTTCACTACCGCACCAGCAATCCCACCGAAAAACCAAAAAAAGAAAATGCCTCTGATACCTACCGACCAGAGGATACCTCTTGGAATTGTGGCGGACAAAGATGCTTTATAAGTAAGTGTAACAGACCGTTTAAACCATTTTGTTCTAGATGCGGACGCACCAAAATACTTTACGACATTTCCAACTTGGGAAACTTCCAGCGCCGCCGCCAGAATACCAGGAAAACCAAGACTCCGATTAACGCAAAAGACGACTGAAAAGCGTGGCTACAGAAAGTCCAGAACTTTTCCCAGCGAGATCCCAAACCGCCACTCGCCGCAAATTTTGTTGACAGATTTTTTCTTTCCGTGTCAATTTTTCAAACCGCTATGTTAGCGTTGGTCGACACCGAAGCGCCCCGTACTTACGTAGGACAAAGGAAAATAATTTACTAATTAATAATAAAATATATCCAGAATCGGTACATGCGAGTAGTATTCGTTTAGTATATAGTTCCATCGCGGAAACTCGAGGCTTATATAATTTTTTAGCAACGTTAAGCTACAAAAATTACCAGATACCAGGATACTGCCTGCAACAGTTGTCCACCGACATAGTCCTAGGTTGAGATTTTTTCAACATGTCTAAGATACGATCCATATGCACACCAAGTAACGAGAGGTAGCAGGAACGGTTTTTCCGTTACAGTCACACATCAATGCCAGTTACGAAGGACCCGAACCCGCCTTATCCACGTTAGAAAGGGAGGATACCGAAGGACCAGATGTGCCTGGTACTAGCGAACCATGGAACAATTAAAAGAGCAACCCGAATAATATTCTCGGTATAAACTTGAAGGGAAACACCTGTACCGATCCTTCGCCGAAATATCTCTGGAAGTGGAAATGGGTAGCTACTCCAGTTGGAAGTTCTGCATACCAAAACCGCAGCAAAGAGCGATATTAAAAGAATGCCACGACTGTCTGATCGACGGCCATTTCGGAATAGCCATGACTCTGTAGAATGTACCCAAATTAGTATTGGCGGAGAATAAAAGGAGACGTCATCAAACACATTAAGGCCTGTGTTACCTGTCAATTATATAAAACTCCACCCAGAAATCGCCCGGTGAAATAATTTTCTCCAAAACAGGGCACCTTTAGCAAGATGGTAGTACCGATCTGATGGGTCCACTACCGCATATGAAAAAGGGCAACATCTTCCTGGTAGTCTTCCAAGATAGATTAACCAAGTGGGTAAAATTAAAACCGCTCCGTCAAGCTACCAGTAAACCGATTATGCAAACACTCAGGGAACAGGCAACTTCTGCCTTCGGTAACCCTAAACACGTGATTTCAGACAATGGACCCCAGTATACCAGCAACATGTTCCGTTCCTTTTTTCAAGACCAAGGTATACAACACCGGTTGACACCACCTTACTCCACCCAGGCGAACCCCGCCAAAAGGGCGAATAAAGTAATAGGGACTCTGATCGCTCAATTGACACAGGAGGGCCAGAGAAATTAGGACGCTCACATACCCGAAGTGGCGTTCGTCATCAATTCAGTGACACATGCTTCCACTGGATTTTTACCAGCTCTACTCAATCTAGGACGTGAAATCGCCCCCCCCCCCGGCACTCTGACGTACAAGGTCACCCAGGAGCTGAAACTCACCCCGTTACACCGCCTGAGCAAGAACAGCATATTAAGTATGTGGAAGATTTCAGGGAACTCGTCCAAGTTTTTGAAGTTCAGTATCAACGTTGCATCCTCCGCCAACAACCCTACTTCCCTCGAGTCGGCGGTTTAGTATACCAAAAGTCCCATATATTATTTAGCAGAACTAACAATTTTTCAGCGAAATTAGTATCAAGGTACATCGGACCGTATCGAATACACCGCATTATATCACCAGTCATTGTACAACTTCGCGACACAACCACGTAAAAAAATCTTAGGGCAGCTCACGTCAAAGATCTGAAGAACGCCCTAGATATTCGCTCCAATGAGGCCGTACCGAAAAAAGAACCGCGCGACGTTGGATAATAAGAGCAATCAAGTCATCGACTTGGGCCTCTAGTAGTCTACTTCTCCAAAGGAGGAGAGGGTGGTATGTAAAGATCCCAAAATCCTTACAAAAATCCTTAAATTAATTATTTAAGTATCCTCTTGTTTTGCGTAAAAATATTTCTGTTCATTACAATAATTAATTTATTATAATTTTGAGATTAGGTTAAAGATGATATTGGCAGAATTAACAAAAATTATGATCTGTCCCTCAGTACACAAATTATACTGTCTTACATAATAATTGTAGATAAAAACAAATGACTTTTACAAATAATTTTGGAGAAATTAATGATTGTTATAGAAGGTAAAGGAGATTTATTGTTCTGCATTTTGACTTTTCAAAATTTTAAATGTCAGAGTTGATTACAATCCTAATTTAATATAAGAAAAAATGGTTGTACTCGAAACTTTTGAAAGCAAGGGTACTTTGCTACAGTGCTGCTTTAACCAACTGAGCTATTGAGACACAAACCCCAATCGATGTAAATTTTGTCTTTGTGTGTGTAGAACTGATGTAAATTCTAAAAATAATATAATAAGATTACATCAGTTCTACATATATAAAGAAAAAATTTACATCGGTTGGGGCTTATATTTCGATAGCGCAGTTGGTAAGAGCGGTACTCTAGCAAAGTACAAGTCTTAGGTTCAAATCTCACTATAGGTAAACTTTTTGTTTATGTACATATTTAATAAAATTGATCATAATTTTTAATTCTAATAATTAATTGTTTCCTCTTCTTCTGTAGTTAGAAACTGTTAGATTTCGACGCAAGACCTCACCAACGCGCCACTTCCATTATCTTACCCAATCACGTTAGATTGTGCACTACATAAGCGGAAGCACGACGCGATATTTTTATCTTATTATCTCCGATCATTTCTATCAATTCTATCCTGCCTTCGTTCCTGACTTCTATTCCGACCTAGTTGGAATCAGAAGCCGTTATTTCTACCTGCCAACCCATTCCGGGGTAAGTTATAACAATTTTTGCGATTATATTCATCCGACCAGTTTTCCGTTATAATATTTTTTCTGCCTTGGCAGATTATTAATCGATCCCGTTTGCAAAACACCACCATACCACCTGTACATTAAACACTTACTCTGGTAAACAAACATATCCTAATGCACAAAATCCTATTCTTTGCTTTTAGGTTGTCGCCTGAAAAGTGCTGGGAATTCCTCGGGGAATGTCTGTAAGGCGTACGCCTGTGTCGGCATTTTCCTACATCTACTTGTCTGAAAGGTGTATGTCTGTTCAGTCTAGCATCCTTCTAATTAACTAATGGGCATACGCCCGTTTGATTAATTAATCCTATCCTAGTAACGCCTGCAGACAGATAATGGCATAATAATCTCCAGAAAATCCTGTTTCTGTCAGATTATCCAGTTAAAACCGTTATACCTGTGACCGTGAATCAATCCTGCATTCCAGACATTAAATTCGAAACCCCTTCCTTTCGTATCCAGAATACTTGGCAACGTATTACAACCAGCTGCCTGAAGGGATAAATAAGTTTCCTCAATTTAAACCAATTAATTAATCTGTTAATTAGTTAATATGTTTAAAATAAAAGCAGCTATGAAAATAATGCTAAAATTGATCAAAACTATTAAGGATTTAAATAAACACCTGCATTTGATAGCTCACATTTTGCTTAATAAAAATTACATGTTAGTTTTACATACAACTTTTGCCTTCTAATTTATTTTTTTTATCTGATAAGGGGGACATTACTTGTTACAGTGAGTTTGAAATTTTAATAGAGAATTAATTTAAAAAAATTTTATTCTCAATTTTGTTTAATAAAGAGATAGTGCATATGTATTCAGGCGTATAGAATCCCATATAAATTATTAGATTAAAGCTTCACATAAGATTAAAATAATTACTCACACATGTATAATCAGTTACGGTGTAGAGATACCATCAGGGGAAGTAGAACTTTTCAAGATGGGTTTGAAGCTAGTTGACGAAAGTAATTTTACTTGTCTAAAATTTTCTTATTAGGTATTTTAAAGGAAAGCGGGTAAGGGGAGTATGGAATATAAAAGAGATTTTTTGTAAGGGGCTAGTTAGTCTCCAAATGACACAGACACGAGACTGTCGATAAACTAACTCGTGTGGCCATTTTGAAAAGTGGCACCATGAAACATTATAATTTCTAATTTTTTTAAAAATTAAAAATTTGGCGCTACCAGTTCATAAATATTATGGTTATTTGAAATCTATTGGTGATTATGTACATATTTTAGCAGTTGTTTATTCTTATTCTTATGAATTAAATATATCAGTATTATCTGAATAAAGTCTTGCCGATCGTACTTCAATTGCTAACAAAAGTCGTTGGTTATTGAAGTGACAAACTAAGTTTTAAACAGATATTAAGACATGAAATACACCCACCATTGCTCTTGTGGATTACAGTTTAATGACGTGCGTGTCAGAAGAATTATCTTACATTGGATTAAAACATATAAGTTTATTGGTTTATAAATTGAATTGATGACAATGGTTGAGTGTGTGTGTGTGTGTGTGTGTGTTGTATGTGTGTTCCACAAACTAGAAAACACGCAAACACGAAAACGAATCAAGACCAGGAGTTGGAGCTCGTCCTCAAGGAGTCTGGGGTTAACTAAATAATTTTTCTTTTATCTGTTTTTTATTTATGCCTTATACCCAAAAAGTGTCAAAGTTTTCAATCCTGCGTCGTTTAGAGTAACTTATTCTATACTGTTTAGATTTGGGTTTACTTAATACATTGTTATAGAAAAAGAGAGTCTTTACTATTGCCAATCACCATATCTTTCATCGATTCAAGGTTTATAACAAGAGAGTTCTTATAGTTTAAGGTAATGCCCTTCACTTTACACGTTGATTTAAGTGTCTGATCACTGCTTGCAACTGCAGCTTTCGGTCCCGCACTAATAAATTCAGCCATATAACTTCCTTCACCGTACGCCTCCAGCTCGTCATTTGACCAAGGAAATCTTCACAAGTTGGATTCCAGTCGGCTGGTTTTACCACAAATATGACACAAATACAGAACACTGCAATCCAGCCTCTCCAGGTAACTATATAGTTCTGAACGTACATGAGCTGCCGTGTACGCTGCTATGGACACATTAATAGTTTTTAGAGTCTCGCCTTCACCCTCAGGTCTATCCTAATTTACAATTACCACATTATCTTTAATAGGAATAATGGATTGTATCTGCACCAAAGGATCTGTAAACAGTTTGAAAAAGTCGTTTGGCTCAGATACAATACTGCTCTGGGTAAAATTTTCACGTTGGCCTATTATCCCAAACCGGGGTTTTTTAACGTTCTTTTCGACCAGCTGAATTCCCTTTTTATTGTAATGTTCTTCTGTGTACCTCGTCAGTAGTATAGCCATGTCACTTCTGGCACGCTTTAAAGTGTTGCCGTGCTTCAAGGTTATGCGGTGTTGCCAGATTCCACGTTGTTGCCAAGTTAATTGATCTTTTCAAGGTCAAAGCTTATTGGGGTTATATTACAGGTTTAAACATAGAATCAGTTCGTGGAAACGGGAGAGTCCAAAATTCATTGCCCCTTCAAGGTCAAAATTCATTGACTTCTAGGCATGTCATCACAATTCTTAGAAGTCTAAAAATATAATCAAAGTTAACGGACCTTTCCAAGAGCAAAGTTCATTGAATTCTAGGGATGTCATTACAATTCTTAGAAATCTAAAGACATAACAATTTCTTGAAAACCTCAGTTTATTGAACTGTCACTTCTAGGCCACTTCACAGTGTTTCCACGTGTCAAGGTCATGCAAGGTCATGCGGCGTTGTCAGATTTAGCGTTTTGTCAGTGCATTGACCTTTCAAAGTTCATTTATCTTTTCAAGGTCACGCAATCTCAAAATTCATTGACCTTCTGACGTCTGTTCGTGAAAGTAGGTCAAGTGGTTCTTGCATTGAGTCAAGCTATTTGTAGGTCAAGGTGAGTCGGTATTTAACAAGTTGAAACTTGTTCAAGTCAAGGACATATTTTTGTTAAGATCAAACTTTGGCGGGAAATTTTCAAGGTCATCACATACATTATAATTATTAGAAATCTAAAAAAGAATTTTCAAGGTGAACTGCATATTATAATTCTTAGAAATATAAAAATAGAATCAGTGTATGGAAACAAGAAGAACGACAGGGTGTCGTTGTCTATGCTAAAAAGTAAATCAAGGTCAAATGATATATTCCAATTCTTAGAAATATAAAAACAGGGTTTTCAAGGTCAAAAAGTAATGACCTGCAGGGTATCACATTACATTTCTTAGAAATATAAAAATAGAATCAGTTCGTGGAAGACAAATTGTTGTCTATGCTAAAAGTAAGCCAAGGTCAAATGATATGTTACAAGTTTTAGAAATCTATAAATAGAATTTTCAATGTCAAAGAGTAATGACCTGCAGGGGTATCATAGTTTTTAATTTATTTTTGACAAATTCTGTCCGTGTTCGAGAAAGATTAATGTCTTTGCTTGAAAAGGCTGCATCTTAACCTACAGATATGGTAGCTTTTACATTAGGGGTAGCTGTCCCAATTTGATATATGTGTTATATACGTAGAAAAGTCGACGCGGGGTATAGGCGGGGGGGGGGGGAGTTAGTTTATTTTTGGCAAATTCTGACCCGTTTTCGAGAAAAATTGATCTTTTGTTTGAAAAGGCTGGACTTGGTATATATGGTGGATATGTATTGATCTGTAGGGTATCATATTAATCTAAAAATAGAATCAGTTAGTGAACGTAGGTCAAGGTTATCCTCGTGAATATACTGCACACTGTTATTGTGTATCTAAAACCGCTTACGCGTTTACTATTGCAATATTGTGTGTAAACCCAATCGGATAACATTTTTACTACAAAATGGAATCAATCTCGCAAATGAGCACTTAGTGTGGAGTTGACCAGGAAAGCGATGAAGTTAATTAAACGTAAACATGAACTACTTCGACACATTCGTATATTAAGAAAAAATATTAGGTTAGTTGAGCAACATATTAGTAATAAGTTGGTTGATAAGAATGAAAATATTCTCAAGATAGAAAGTAATTTAACTGTTAGCGTTAGTGTTATTTACTAAAACCGAAACAATCAAGGAACGCTTTTAAAAGAGGTGAGGGTAATCTTGTCTCAAAAGTAGAATACTTACAGGCATTATATTGTGAACGTAAATATCAAAGATTCACTAACATTTTTAAATCAAGTGTATAACATTTTTGCTGAGAGTCCATGTTGAAAGTTTTGGTAGCTCACTTTGTGCAACCTCACAGTATGGAGACTGATTTAAAAACATTTCCAACTAAAAATCAAATTATTGATGTTGGTACTGATTTGCGGTAATGGTATCAAGCTAAAGTCTATAACAAGCTACAAACCAAATTGGGGGAATTTGCGGAAAAGGATTCAGGGTGGGCTTTGCATGAAATTTTACATTTAAAGGTATACATTAACAGATACGTGCCTCTAAAAGGTGGAATGCATATTAAATTACCTAACTTTATAGCAGTCAAAAAAGCTATTGTTAATGTGAAAAGTAATGATGATTATTGTTTTTTGTAGGCCGTTGTTTCAGCTTTATATCCTGCTTCACTGAATTCAAATCGGACTTCTAGCTATCCTCATTTCAGTAACGTTTTAAATTATGATTCCATTGAGTTCCCCATTAAAATAACAGATTTAAAAAAATTTGAAAAATTAAATAATCTCTCAATAAATTTGTATTGCATGAAGGATAAAAAAGCTGTACCTTGTAACCAACAAAGCAACAGAGAACACATAAATCTTTTAATGCTCTCTAACGATGACGAAACTTATCACTTTGCATGGATTAAAAAATTTGTCAGCTTTATTTTCAAACCAGATTTCAAACCGTGGTCATAAGAAAATGATTTGTAACCGGTGTTTGAATCATTTTTGGTCAAATGTAGAACTTTAAGATAAAACAACATTTAAGTATTAAAGTAATCAACTCAACCATACGATTAACGTGCTAGATTACCAAACGATAAGGTCATTATAAATATGTTAGAATTTTAAAAATGTAAGTAGTTACAACAAGAAAAGAAAGTCCTTATTTATTCCTTATATGCTGATCTCGTAAAGCTATTTTAGAAAATGTGCAACTGGTTATCAAAACATACGTAATATTGAAGTGAAACGATGTAACCTTTTAGCATGGCATATTACCTTAAATGCTCAATTAATGATTTGAACGGTTATCACAATTCAATTTGTACACGAGTAGAGTTGTATACAATGGTTTATCGGACAAACCTTACAAAATATTGGAAACTGGTGCAAACGACATTCTCAATACCATCATACCCATGGAGGTGCTGACTTATGATCAAATTAATAATTTTGAAGCTATTGTCTGATATGCAATCGGGCTTTTCCACCGACAGATGTTAGGTTATGGGACCATAACCATTTGACGAAGTTGTAGTACGCACATCAAGGTTGATTAATTCTTAAATTTTAAAGACGCACATACTGTACCTGCTCGTTCATTAACTATGAGTTAAGTTATGATGTCCTCATTGTAGAACTATTATTGCTATGGGTCTTCCCGAGAACATCCTTGTTTACCAAACTTAAACAAAGAGAAGTATTATATCCCTTTACAAGGATGTTAATACAACATAAAATTTAGATATTATAGATTCTTTAATTTATGGAGTAAAACTATTAGCCTTTACTTATAATGATAAAACGCTTTATTACTAGATCATGTTAGATTAATTTAATTTGTTATGCGCTAAGTATCTTCCCATACGAATACATTGATTCTTGGGACAGACTAAAAGAAACCGCTCTACCACCAAAGGAAGCGTTTTATAGTCACCTTGTTAACCGTTATAACAAGTATATAGGTAGTAACTATGATCTCACTGTCCCAACGAGCTATTTAATGTACTTTGATATTAATAACTTTTATGGAAAATCAATGGAGCAATTCTTGCCATATGGAGAGTTTGCCTTTGTAGATAACCCCAACCTTGAATCCATACTAAATACTACAGATGATTCAGACCCGGTTACGTTGTAGACTGTAATTTGGAATATCCACTGGAATTGCACGAGCTCCATAGAGACTTACCCCTAGCACCAGGACACTTAGCTTCACCTGGTTCCAATTAAAAATAAATATTACTCACATTGTATCCGAAACGTAACTATATTGTTCACTATAGGAACCTAAAGATGTATTTGACCCTTGTTTTAAAATTGAATAAAATTAAATAGAGTCTTAAGCTTTAAACGCTCTGTTTAACATATCGAAATCACTCATCTGAAAATGAATTTGATAAACACTTCTATAAATTAATGATCAATAGTGATTTCGCTAAACTAATGGAAAATGTACGTAAATATAAAGATATCCGTTTGGTGGCCAAGTGGGAGGGTCGATATGGTACTGGTGCGCAAATTTCCAAACCAAATTTCTACAGCTGTACCATATTCGATAAGGATATGGTAATTATCGAAATGAACAAGTTAGAAGTTTTTCTAAACAAACCCATATATGCAGAATTTGCAGTTCTAGACATTTCTAAAACTATCCTGTACAACTTCCATTACAATTATGTTATGGTATGCTGTGTTAGCAGGTGATAGGCATGCATACTCCATGCCAGCCGAGGAAGTACCACCACCCTTACCATGGGCTCCTTAATATTGGGTCTCAGATTTTCTGAGCTCGGTAAGGGCTGCCGGTTACCTTTTCCATCATCCTTAATCTATTCTCATCCTTATTCTTCCTTCTCGCCCTCACTGTCTTCCTATCGGATTAAAAGTCCCAAATTAAAAAATAAGATAGCCGTGGTTTCTAGGGTAATGAATTCCGGACGTAAAATCTTGCCCCATTCGGATGTCCGGGAGGGCAGGGCCCAAGCCACCTCGGTCAACGCAAGTATCAACTTTCTGATTCACTACTGCAACATCCGATGTATCAGGTCTAATCTTAATGCTATTCACCAACATCTTGAACAATTACAACCTGATATTTTGTTTCTATCTGAAACACAAGTCTCCTCGGAAAGCTCTGGGTCACCCGACTTACAATTTCCTCAATACCACCTTCACTCTAACTTTGGATATAGAGGCGCTTGTCCCTACATCAAGGATAGAATTGCTTGCAAGAGGGTCCTTAGAATATAAAAATTTTGACGTGATTTGGTTTAAACATTCTGGTCCTAATTTTGTGAAATTCTACTGTTGCATTTATAGGTCTCCTAATGACAGTAACTTTCAAGACTTCTTCGATAACCTTAGTATGAAAGTTGACTATATCCTGTCTCAGTTTCCATCTTGTGATATCTCAATTGTAGGCGATTTCAACGTTTATAACTCTAATTGGCTTCAGTTTTCATCTACTACAAATCCCGCTGGTCATAGTGCAGAAACATTTGCTATTTGATGTGATCTCACACAAATGATTTCTGAACCCACAAGAATCCCTGATAACCCTAACCATACTCCACATCTTCTAGATCTCTTTCTTACATCAAACCCTCTTGTTTATAAAACTTCCGTTCTTTCGCCTTTAGGTCTTTCCGACCATTGTCTGATAAAAATCATTTCTTCTGTACCTAATTCCACTGTTGTTCGCAAAACCGATAGAACCTTGTCGTGTTTTAAGTCAGCTCGATGGAGTGATTTACGGGATTTCTTTGCAACCTTTCCATGGCGTGGATATGGTTTTAACTCGTCCTCTTCTTCGGACATCGCTCTTTCAGTATCTGAAGTCATCCTCATGGGAATGGAGTTATACATTCCCAAAAAACAGTACCGTATAGGTCATTCACGTTCCCAACCCTGGTTCAATTAGGCTTGTGCTGATGCAATATCTCTAAAACATAAATATTACATTAAATGGAAATCTAATAAATCGGTCGACAGTCATGTAGAATACGTTGGTGCTAGAAATACCTGCAAAAGTGTCATCACTAAAACTAAAAAGTTGTTCGAACAACGAAAATGCAATGAACTAGCTACATCTCATTTAGGCAGTCGTAAATTTTGGTCTTTAGCTAAGCCATTAGTAAAAACTTTGGAACATCTTCATTTCCCCCCTGACATCTATTGACGGATCGGTAGTTGCTGATTCTGTAGACAAAGCCAATGTTTTTGTGGATTTGTTTGCATCAAACTCGTGTCTCAATGATTCTGGAAAATATGTGCCCCTAGTCAACTCCTCTTCATACGCTATGAAACCAATTCATGTTCGGTACAAGCTCTTGGAATCGATCATCAGTACGCTTGATCTCAATAAGGCGACTGGCCCAGACGGTATCCCTGCTATTGTATTAGAAAAAATGTTCCCCCGAACTAGTACCAGTTCTATCTAAGGTCTATACGATCTCTATGTCGTCTGGGGAATTCCCTTCATCATGGAAGTTAGCAAATGTTCAACCTATTCCTAAAAAAGGCGATAAGACCGATCCCTCAAACTACTGACCAATTGCCATCACTTCCATTTTGTTTAAAATCATGGAAAAAGCCATCAATCAGCAACTGCTCACGTTCCTTGAAACTAACAAACTCTTTGTGACCACCAATATGGGTTTCGGCAAAATCGTTCAACAGGCGATCTTCTTTCATATGTGGCCCAAGTTTGGAACAGTACAGTAGAGCAGTCCGGTGAAACAGTTGTAGTCGCTTTAGATATTTCAAAGGCATTTGACCAAGTTTGGCATAAGTGTTTACTTACCAAACTCACCTCGTTTGGGTTAAATGATACGCTCATCAACTGGGTTTCTAGTTTCCTTGATAAAAGACGAATACGTGTCGTAGTTGATGGCTTTTTTTCCAAAGAAGTTAGCATTAACGCGGGCGTACCACAGGGATCCGTTATTGCGCCTACACTTTTTCTGCTGTACATAAATGACCTTATTTCTTCAACAACTAACCCCATCCACTGCTTTGCTGACAATAGCACTCTTCACTGTAGTTCATCCCAGTCTACTCATAGTGATAATCCACCTTCTATGTCAAACCAAGCAACTAAATCTGAAATGGCAAATTCAATCAACAAAGACATTCAACGTATTCTCGAATGGGGAAGCAATAATCTAGTTAAATTTAATGCTAACAAAACTCTGTGTTGCCTTATGTCCGCCAAAAAAGATCGATCATTTCCTATTGTAGATATGAATGGCTCGGTTCTTAAGTTGTCAGACTCTATTACTCTGTTGGGTATGAGTGTATCTTCAAATCTCTCATGGGTTGACCATCTTCTGTCAACTATAAAAACAGCTGCTCGTAAAATAGGCTTTTTGTACAGATCTAAGCAGTACTTTACCCTGGACAACTCCTTCTGCTGTATAAGGCCCAAATTCGGCCTCGTCTGGAATATAATTCTCACCTCTGGGTTAGTGCTTCCCAACACGCTCTCGATATCGTTGGTTGTATTCGAAACAGAGCGATTAGGCTTATAAATGACCCGTCCTTAACTTCTCACATACAGTCTCTTGAGCATAGAAGGATGGTTTCAGTTCTTTCTTTGTATTATCGTTATTACAACGGCTATTGTGCTGCTGAATTATATTCTTTGATACCATCTCGGGCTATCTTTGCAAGAAACACTCGGTTCGCTCATTCATATCATCTCCACTTGTCGTACCAAACGGGCGCAATCCACATTTTTCTACACAGCTTCTAAACTCTGGAATTATCTCCTTTGTTCCTGTTTTCCTCTCACTTATGATATGAGAAAGTTTAAGTTATCTGTTCATAGGCATCTACTGGCAACTCATTATTATCCCTCTATCCATCCTCCTAAGTGTTCCTGAGTGCTTTAGCACAATAGGCTTAATTTAGCCTGTTCAGGTCCACGATCATAAAAAAAAAACCTAAATTAGGAAATAAAGCAAGCTCATGTATACTGATACACAGATAGCTTGATTTATGAGTTCTCTGTACCCAATATGTATGAGTCCATCAAAGAGAATATTGAAAAATTCGACACATTCGATTATTCTCCGATAATATTTTTGTCATTCCTCTATTAAATAAAAAAATCCATGCTTGATGAAAGATGAGAACAATGGACTTATCATGAAGGAATTTGTGGTGTTGCGTGCGAAAATGTATAATTTGAGGGGGGCAAAATTACAAAAAAATCTCAAGGTGCTACTAGAGCCAGTGTGAAACAAATCACCATAGAAGATTACAAGTTGGCATTATCTGATTACCGAATTGCAAAGTGATACCAACATCCAATAAGATCAAGAAAACATTTAGTATTCACCATTCGGCAGAACAAGGTGGTTCTAAATCCGTGTGATGATAAAAGGGTTATAAGTATCGGGTCTACAGATACACGTCCCTGGGGCTACGCAATAATGCCTCTAAATATTTAAAGCATTCCATCACAAAATTATTCCGATTTTATACCCAAACTGCGCAAAAACATTGTTAGTAAAAAAATTAAGTTAGATAAGTGTATTGTAGTAATGTATAGTACCATAAAGGATGTAAATATAGTTTTAGATATTTTAAATCTAGAAAATGGATAGTGTGAATGGAGACACAATTCGTGATAATTGCAAAGACGTCGTTGATTATAAATGAGCACAGGTCAAAAACGGGAATCCGTTTCCCAGTACAGATAGCCGTTTCCCAAAAACAGCACAAAATAGGTCAAAAACTGGCATCCGTTTCACAAAACAATTATGTTTTCCCAGAAGTAGATAGCCGCTCTCGGAGAAACGGGTCAAAATAGCACATTCATCCTAACTGACTGCTGTTTGCAAGGATCTTAGTTGCCGTGGGGGAGTGAGGAGCACCACAAAATTTACAACTGAATATTAGAAAACATTCATAAAGGTGAAAAAATACAAATTCCTTCTTGGGATGGTGGACCAAATTCGGGAATATGGTCATCAAGTAATTTAAATGATTATAGAAGTACTTTAGATTTATTATATAAGATAATAAAATTTTAATAAAACATTACTATTTAACACTACTATTTAGCGAACTAAAATAAACTACAATTATTGTTTTATGTGTTTTATTTCATCTAAAAGACACATCATTTGATACAAACTATTCCTATGGCTATGTAAGTAATTTATTTCACAAAATTATCAGTTAAAAGTTTACTTATAAAACAATATCGCCTTTATTGATCCATGATCTTTCATCCAATCCCCACCACTTTATGAATAAGTTATTCTGGAAGCAAAGCACTTTTTCCACCAGGTACACATCGGGATACTTTATTTTCTGTAATTCATGCTCATAAAAGCTTCCCAGTACAGGTGTCCATTTCACATCTTCATATCTTCATCATATGGTGGTTGGATTAGTAATGGGAACTTTTATAATCTTAAATAGTTCACTAGACCAATTGGGTGTGTATCCTTTGGCGAAAATACTTTTAAATTTACTAATTGTACTATGTCACCTACACAATATCGATTCCTATCAACTGTTTTTATGTGAGTGTAAGCCTACAGCTTTGTATGATTACCGTCATCTTTGAGCTTCATTCCGGTAGTTCTATGCTTACGATTGCTATAATCTAGCGTTACGGTATCAATTGTATCAATCCATTTGTATTTACCTTGTAGGCTGAACGACTTATATAGAGCACACCTAATGGTTCTCATAACACGTTCCGCAATTGCTGCCTTTTTTGTGCAGGTGGAGTAATGGTTGACTCTATAACGCTACATTAGTTTAGTAAAATGCTCATTGTAGAATTCTTTTCTTGCATCTGTCTGCAAATTGAAAGGTTTCCGATCCGTTTTGAAGATTGCTTGCATAGACTTGGCAACTTCTATGCCCGTTTTCGTTTTTAATCATTTGGTCCGCAAGTATTTCGAAAAACAGTCGATAACCACTAATATATACTTATAGACCTTATTTTGTTTGGCATATGTGTTAAATTCTGCCAAATCTGCTTGTCAAAGGTCATCATATCCTTTAATTATTGTTCGCCTTCGTTTAAAACTTTTTCTTGCAGGTTTGTGCAATTCGTTGACGAGTTGCAATTTGGATATGTTACTAATTCATCCACTCTTTAAGTTGACATAGTTTTTGCTCCAACACTAGATAAGCGTTAGAGTTTCCTTCAGCAGATTTTGAACTGCTTGGAGACAGAGGTTAAGGTATCCTTTACTTATACCATCACTATCTTATTCCGGGTCCGCCAGCTGTGTCAAACGGTTTCCATCCAAATTGAACCTTGTTGATAAATAGTATTGCTCTGTGATGACATCTTGAGGATCTATGAGATTGGCAACATTGTTGAGTCTATTATTCTCGATATCAAATTGATTATCATCAATCAGTTTGAACTGAGGGGTTAATTTCTTGAATTGATACTGGGAATGTGAACGTCCAAATTTGTCAAGGGGCATTTTAGTTATGATATGTCGACATCAATGCATGCTCATTTATATTGTTTAGAAAACGGTTGTTTGGTCTTTTAATGCACCCATCTGCATACAGTTCTTCAACAATGGATGTTATATCATTTACGACACCTGCGTTTCCAGCCAATTTTTCTGCCCACAATTTCTCCAGATCACGAACTAGTTCATGTATATCATTCCAATATTTATATTCAATCGGTCTGTTTGTTAATTCCTTAAAAAACATAGCTCCACCCCCTGATGTGTGGGTAATGATGACAGCAACGATTTGATTATTTGTGTATACCTTTTCCTGCGGCTTCCTCGAATTTGTCCACTTACATCATAATCTCGTCTTGCAACATTGTAGCTTTGGAATACTTTTATAATTTTTTCTACCTTTGGAATTTACCAGATTAAAATTGGGTTCATTCATAAGAAGCAGATCACATAAACCCATAGTCCCTTTATATCTGATACATTTAATAATCATATCGTTTCCTTTAATTGTATATACGTTCCACGTATATACGAGGCAATTCATTGTGCTGCTTGAGAAATTGTCCTGAGATGGGTTCATTATAGGTAGTAGAATCATCTGCGATACTAAAAGGTTCTTATTCTTCCTCAATATTAATCTCTCCCACGACAGATGTATCTAAGAAGATGGTGTACGAAAACCTACTGGAGGAGGAGGATTTATTTGAAAAAAACGGAAGCTGATCTAAGGGGCTAGTAGCACCCTTCCTCGAATCACCTAATGGCTGTGCAGTGAAGCCTGGTGTCCTTTGAACTTGAGCTAACGGGCTAGTGGAAATATGTATAGGGGTGGTTTTTTGGGTTTAACGTCAATGGTCTCCTTTTTAGGTGGTTTAATTTTTTTTTGATCGATTTTATTTACTATTTCAGTTACAGCTTATAAGTACTTTCAAATATTCTTTCATTGCCGATGCGGGCAGTTTTAAGATTGTTGTACTTCTGCTGTAGTATTTTACGAGCCTGAATAATTTTTTCTTTAATATCATCTTCTTGTTATCCATTGTAGCAAAACGAACAGGTATCCGTTTACCCTAAACAGATAGCTGTTTGCACTGAACTGATAGGTGTTTTCAATAAACAGATAGCTGTTAATACCTAAACAGGGTCAGTTAAGGTATTATATATTCATCAAACCTTTTCCTATAGCGACCATTATCGACTTCAGCATCCTTATTTATGGCTATGAAACCAAACTGATCTACCCAGCACTTTGAACACATGTCCCGAAAGAATTTCATGCTTATGGTGGGACTTATATGATCCTCATACTCGTGTTTAAGGTTTAATTCATCTTGCTCAAATAATATAATTCGATTTACATTATCACGAGTTAATTGTTTTGAATTTTACTGTGTTTGACCCAAATAGAAACAGTCAATATCGTTATGTCTACCCATAGAAAAACATGCCCTTATGTTATTATGCGTCTCACAGGCGATATCATCGAAGATAAAAATAGAGTGTGATTTTGCACAATTAAACTCAATCACATCTTGATTACCAGTGAAGGTAAAGTAACCTATACCCTTTATCGGAAGTAAGATTTCCTGAAAAACTTTGTACTTGTTTTGATTCAATGACTTAGAACATAAGTATACATGTTTAAATTTCAAACCATTTTTCTCAGTTGTCAGACTGATCATTGTATTTGTTTTGCCGTAGTTGGATGGACCACATATAAATACCACGTATACTATTAGGAAGTAAAACACCATGTTTTAAAGTAATTGACTTTTCATCAACGTCATGGTTTTTGTATTTGAAGTTTTTGATTCTGAGCAACTACTTTCATCGTTAATGAATTAAATAAAACTAAACGAATAATTACAACATTTTAATTTATATACTAGACATACAGAGTGCATATTATAAATTTTTCATTTCTCCAGTGAGTGGGCTATACTGCATAATAGCATCGAAGAGAATAAGGCCATAGACAACGATTCCATTATCGAAAGGTTGTATAGCCCTTAAAGGTGTATAGGTATACTTCTACATCCATGGCTACAAATTTTAGCTACTTAACAGTTTGGGTAATAACTAGAAGATTTTGTGCATTATGCTGAGTCGTGGATTAAAGTGGGCCAGGTTCATAAAATTATCGATTTGCCTTATTAACCAAAAAATATTTACATGTACCTAGATATGTTAGCTTTAAAATCGGGGTTGTTTCTTCCTGAAACAAATTGTTAAATACTCGGACGCTAACTTGTTTTTAAACCTGGAATAAACAAGTAAACCATTATACAATAAAGTTAAAAGAAAGTTTCTACAATAACAAACTTTATTACACAACCCATATTAGCTATAAACGGAAATACCTTAATGCTGATGTTAGTAACGTTATAACCTAATGAATAATTAATATTATGAGCAATTAATAGAATAAAAATACCTTATTTTTAGTCACACAGTAGATAACGAAATGGCTGCATGCTGGGTCAGCGTTTTGGAAATTGATGCGTAATATTACTTCAGTGTTGAAATAAATCTGGATTTGTATGCTTTATAATTCCCAAATGAATAAGTTTGCAGGATTTAGGTGTTTTAGATTTCCATTTCCCATTACCGCAGGTGAGTACCTCACTCTTGATTAATTGTACAAACACCGTAAATTGGATTAATGGTAAAATAATTAATTGCGTAGATGTGCATAAACGCGTGAAAAGCAACAGTAAAGGTGAAGCTAAAGTGAAAAATAAAAAATAAAAAGTAAAAGTAAAAGTAAAAGTAAAAGTAAAAGTAAAGGTAAAGGTAAAGGTAAAGGTAAAGGTAAAGGTAAAGGTAAAGGTAAAGGTAAAGGTAAAGGTAAAATAAAGAAAAGGTAAAGGCAAAGGCAAAGGCAAAGGCAAAACAAAGAGCAAAGGCAAAGGTAAACAAAGGCAAAAAAGAAGCAAAGAAACAAAAAGGCAAAGGCAAAGAAAGAAAGGCAAAACAAAGGCAAAAAGGCAAGCAAAGGAAAAAAGAAAGGCAAACAAAAGGCAAAGGCAAAGGCAAAGGAAGGTAAAGGTAAGTAAAGGTAAATGTAAAGGTATAGTAAAATGGTAAGTAAAGGTAAAGGTTGGTGTAAAGGTAAAGGTAAAGGTATAATATTATTAAAGGTAAAGGTAAATAGTTAAAGTTAAGGTAAAGGTAGTTTAGGTAAAGGTAAGTTTTTAAATTATAAATATGATAAATTAAAGGTAAAGGTAAAGGTTAAAGGTAAAGGTTAAAGTGTAAATAAGGTTAAAGTATAAGGTAAAGGTAGGTAAAGGTAAAGTAAATTTAAAGGTAAAGTAAATAAAGTAAAAGTAAAGGTAAATTAAAGGTAAAGGTAAAAGGTAAAGGTAAAGTAAAGGTAATAGGTATAGTAGTTAAAGTAAAGGTAAAGTACAAGGTAAAGGTAAAGGTAAAGTAAAGGTAAAGTAAAGTAAAGGTAAAGGTAAAGTAAAGGTAAAGGTAAAAGTAAACGTAAAGTAAACGTAAACGTACAAACGTAATTAAAGTAAAATAAAGTAAGTAAAGTAAAGGTAGTAAAGTAAGTAAATAATGTAAAAGTAAAAGTAAAAGTAAAAGTAAAAGTGTGATTTATGTCATTTGTCATTTATGTCATTTGTCATTTATGTCATTTGTCATTTATGTCATTTATGTCATTTATGTCATTTATGTCATTTATGTCATTTATGTCATTTATGTCATTTATGTCATTTATGTCATTTATGTCATTTATGTCATTTATGTCATTTACGTCATTTACGTCATTTACGTCATTTACGTCATTTACGTCATTTATGTCATTTATGTCATTTATGTCATTTATGTCATTTATGTCATTTATGTCATTTATGTCATTTATGTCATTTATGTCATTTATGTCATTTATGTCATTTATGTCATTTATGTCATTTATGTCATTTATGTCATTTATGTCATTTATGTCATTTATGTCATTTATGTCATTTATGTCATTTATGTCATTTATGTCATTTATGTCATTTATGTCATTTATGTCATTTATGTCATTTATGTCATTTATGTCATTTATGTCATTTATGTCATTTATGTCATTTATGTCATTTATGTCATTTATGTCATTTATGTCATTTATGTCATTTATGTCATTTATGTCATTTATGTCATTTATGTCATTTATGTCATTTATGTCATTTATGTCATTTATGTCATTTATGTCATTTATGTCATTTATGTCATTTATGTCATTTATGTCATTTATGTCATTTATGTCATTTATGTCATTTATGTCATTTATGTCATTTATGTATCATTTATGTCATTTATGTCATTTATGTCATTTATGTCATTTATGTCATTTATTCATTTATGTCATTTATGTCATTTATGTCATTTATGTCATTTATGTCATTTATGTCATTTATGTCATTTATGTCATTTATGTCATTATTTATGTCATTTATGTCATTTATGTCATTTATTTCATTTATGACATTTATGTCATTTATGTCATTTATGTCATTTATGTCATTTATGTCATTTATGTCATTTATGTCATTTATGTCATTTATGTCATTTATGTCATTTATGTCATTTGTCATTTATGTCATTTATGTCATTTATGTCATTTATGTCATTTATATCATTTATGTCATTTATGTCATTTATGTCATTTATGTCATTTATGTCATTTATGTCATTTATGTCATTTATGTCATTTATGTCGTTTATGTCATTTATGTCATTTATGTCGTTTATGTCATTTATGTCATTTATGTCATTTATACATGTCATTTATGTCATTTATGTCATTTATGTCATTTATGTCATTTATGTCATTTATGTCATTTATGTCATTTATGTCATTTATGTCATTTATGTCATTTATTTCATTTATGACATTTATGTCATTTATGTCATTTATGTCATTTATGTCATTTATGTCATTTATGTCATTTATGTCGTTTATGTCATTTATGTCATTTATGTCGTTTATGTCATTTATGTCATTTATGTCATTTATGTCATTTATACATGTCATTTATGTCATTTATGTCATTTATGTCATTTATGTCATTTATGTCATTTATGTCATTTATGTCATTTATGTCATTTATACATGTCATTTATGTCATTTACGTCATTTATGTCATTTATGTCATTTATGTCATTAATATCCTTTATGCCATTTATGTCATTTATGTAGTTTCTCAATTATGTTGTTGCTGGTGGAATTAATTCCTTTAGTAGGGCAAAATTGCAGTGACGAGGAGTGCTGATAACGATTGGTAGTCGATGCGCGTAGAGATGCCTGACATTTCTATTTGTGTCTAGATCTCTGTCCATGGTCGGCTTCTTTAAATCCCATCTATGACCATTTTTATTTATGCACAGAAATCATCTTTGTTTACAAGACGTGCTATATATATATATATATATATATATATATATATATATATATATATATATATATACACAAACATACGGGGTGAATATTTTGTGTGGAATAGGTCGATTACTCCGTCATGATAGAGTACATTAAAAACAGTTATTTACAAAAATTCTAGGCAACGATATGCTCGCTGTTTGGAAAATCTGGCGCTCTTTGCAGGGTAACACATACAGTTTTTTAAATGAAACACCCTGTGTATTTCCTCATATTTAGATCCCTCTTATAATCCCTGTTCTTACAATACGTAGTTGTACATAACCATATAGAGTAGTTAAAGAATTATGACCATTTTTATATCGAAATTGCTATGAAATAAATACTACGCATATGTGAACAAAACGATCCATTCATCTTTCAAACGCTTTTGTTTCTAGGTGCCGTCGTTCAGGATTTTGCTGTTGATATATTCTGCATACAGTGTGTCCGAGATTCAGCATGCATGTATTGCTATATCCGTTAATATTGAAAATAGAATGTCGGTTAAATGGGGAAAGCTTTAGAGAAATTTATGACTATCATCATGGTAAAGTCAGATTTGAAGTAACTTTTTTTGTTTTTGAAATAATTGAAGAAAACAAAAATTGTGCATTTTCTACTACCCCCTGTAGCTCTTTTATTTGATGTCTGACAACATTTTGATTTGTACATTATTATGACACTTTTAAAAGACAATTTTAAAAAGTACCAAAATTTATCTACAGTCATTTGTTTTGAAATACATACACTAACTATTGTTTTTCATATGGACGCCATCTTGGATTTTTACATTATCGAATAGTATTTTTATCACCTTTTCAGCGATGTATCACATGATACGAGAACTATCAAAATTTGAACCCTTGCTAATTTATCTGTTTTACTTACAAAATTTAATACATTTCTAACTTTTGTTTTTGGACGCTATTTGGATTTTTACATTATCGAATAGTGGATTTTAACACCTCTTCTACAATGTATTACATGATATGAAAATGTGTGGAGTGTAGAGGGGGACATATCGAGCATGTTTTATGATAGTTACTATTATCGGTTTTGTTTTTATATTAGTTATTAGAAATTACAATAATTAGGAATCTAATTGTATAAATTTTTCATTTATTAATCCATGACTTCTCAAGGCCTACTATTTCAATTTTATATTTTTTAAATTTTTGTTAGTTGGAAGTAAATTCTCGTATCATGTGATACATCGCTGAAAAGGTGATAAAAAATACTATTCGATAATGTAAAAATCCAAGATGGCGTCCATATGAAAACCAATAGTTAGTGTATGTATTTCAAAAACAAATGACTGTAGATAAATTTTGGTACTTTTTTTAAAATTGTCTTTTAAAAGTGTCATAATAATGTACAAATCAAAATGTTGTCAGACATCAAATAAAAGAGCTACAGGGGGTAGTAGAAAATGCACAATTTTCGTTTTCTTCAATTATTTCAAAAACAAAAAAAGTTACTTCAAATCTGACTTTACCATGATGATAGCCATAAAATTCTCTAAAACTTTCCCCATTTAACCGACATTCTATCTTCAATATTAACGAATATAGCAATACATGCATGCTGAATCTCAGACACACTGTATAAGTAGATAATTTTTCCAACTTTCTTCTAATACCCAAATCCTATCTAGAAGTTCTTCTACAGAAAAATTAATTTTTAAAACTTATACACAAAAAACGCACTGATTAAGAAAATATGAGAACTTCTATTTCTCCAAATCCTACCTGTTTCGTTTTCTGAAAGATGTTTTGGTCAGATTATTGTTGAAATACTATTAATCTAGAAATTACCTAACTTCATTCATATTATTATGGTTTATGTCATGTTTTAATTGTTTATTATATACAGATAATTTTGTTGCATTATTATGCGAGATTAAATTATTTGTTTAGGCACACAAATTTATGGTATTTATTCCTAAAACTGGAAGAAATTAAAAAATTCTCGGAAAGTAATGAATTTAGTTAGGTACAGGAAATACTTAATAAAAATGAAAGGTTATAACAAATACAATCTTTTGAGAAAATAAAATGTAGGGGGGGGGGGTCATTTAAAGAACTTGAGAAAACCGTAATTTTCTTTTTTGGCTCACCCGGTAGTCGTCGATGATTTTTGTTACAGTTAGTCTTAATACTAGAACATATTGCTTACCTTATTATGTAAAATAAACAATTATTTATGTATCAGGTACTTCTCCATCTACATAGTGTTTATTTCATAGCGATTTCGATATAAAAATAGTTATAATTCTTTAAATACTCTGCATGGCTATGTACAACCTCGTATTGTAAGAAACTGGGATTACAAGAGGAATCTAAATATGAGGAAATATACAGGGTATCCCATTAAAAAAATAGTATGTTTGTGTTACCACATAGTTAAGGATCGCGCTGTAGAGATCGGCATATTTTCCAAATAATGACTATATCGTTGCCTACAATTATTGTAATACCTTTTTGATGTACTGTATCATAACGGAGTAATTGACCAAACGCACTAAATATCATTATATATATATATATATATATATATATATATATATATATATATATATATATATATATATATATCTAAAAAGGTAAAAAGGAATAGGATAACTTAGCGGAGTAAACTCGCTTGGATAGTTTGCAAGGATGATTTCAGTAACAACATTTGCAACGACATATAAGAGAATTATGTTTAAACAATGTTTAGAGTTTTTTAATATTGTTTAAGTTAAGAAACAACTTATACCTAAAATTTTAAGTCTTATGCAAGTCATTGTAGAAAACAACATCTGCATATGAGAATGAACCAGTGTAAAGTGAATATGTAGTTGGGCAGGAAAAATGTACTATTTCATTTCTTTTAATTTCCATATTGCAGGTTTAAAAGATCGATGTGTTGTTCCACACCAGATATTTAAAACTTTCTTTTATTAGTTACTATGTATTGCGTTAATAAATAGATAATAGATAAATCGTGAAATCGGGTTTAGTACATCCGATAAATGCTGAATAGTGTGCTGTGTTCCAAGGTTAATCTAAAGCAAATATGGTTTTCACAATAGTTCTTTATAGATATTTTGTAATGATCTGATATATCCATATATATATATATATATATATATATATATATATATATATATATATATATATATATATATATATATATATATATATATATATTGTATATAAGATTACCATAATTATTCCAGAAACATATAAAACGTTTTTAATAATCTACTGAACATTATCTGTGTTTTAATTTAATTTGCCGTGGTAACACAAACAAGTTCGTAGTTCTAGATCAAAGTTTGCTACAATTACTATTCAAGTTTATTTTTGAAATATAAACTACTTAAATCTTGGACAGAATTATCAGGTAAGTTTCTTACTTTGCTTGTATAATTTATTTTAATTGGATGGTGGTGGTCCTTGTGATGGTGACGGTGATAGCAGCGGTTACGTGACGATGATGTGACGGTGGCGATGATGATGGTAATGGTGGTGGTGGTGATAATAGCGATGGCGGTGATTGTGATAATGGTGATGATAGTAATGATAGTGCATTTATAAATATTATCTGTGTGGATAGAGAATTTTTATGTATAGGCTTTTTGGGTACATTTTGAAATGTGATTTCTATATCCAAATTAATTGTCATTTTACATAACTTTTCTTTATAAAGTTTCTTAATATAAAACAAACTAAGTCTGAAAACTAATTAAATAGGATTGGAAATGCGTAAATTGTATTATTGGTATTTTATAGAAGCGGATGGCTTTGGAATTTTGTTTAAGTTATTGTTTTTGTTTTTATAATGTAGCCTATTTTCGTTATGACCGTATTATAAAATTGGGTGCTTAATTATCCTGAAAAAATTATTATTAATATTATTTCATTTTTTTTAATTTCCACTTAGTAGATTGGAAGGTCGTGTGTTGTTCCACTCCAGATGTTTTCCATATTCTTAAAACATACCAGCAACAAACTAATTGGGCGTAGACTTGCAATAGATTGTGGCGATATAACTTAAGTCAGGTATAACGTTAGCATGCTTCCATGAATTTGGATATATACCATCCGCGACATAATAAAAATAATGTTTGTTAAAAATGGTATAATATACGGACAGCACAATTTGATCATATTAATATTAATGCTATCTTGGCTCGATGCATTACGGTTAATATATGCAATAGCATCACATATTACGGTTTCAGTGGCTGTGTGAAATTGTGGAAATTTATGTATATTATATATATATAATATATATATATATATATATATATATATATATATATATATATATATATATATATATATATATATATATATATATATATATATTATATATAATATATTTTTATAAAAAGAAAATTGTTCTAAAGGAATATGAATATAAGGAATATTTTCGATAAAAATATATTAATTTCTTCACTGGTTAGGTAACGTGGTTTTATTACGTGTATTAGGGCCAGTTGCACCAGTAAATTTACCTGGTGGTTAAGCTAACCTTCGGTTAGTTGCTATGGATTAGCAAATCACAGGCACAGTTTCCTAGTAACTAACCTATGATTAGTTTAACCCACAGTTAATTTTAATGGTACAACTGGTCCTTAATCACTGAAATATAATAATACTGGAACGTGCACTGCCTATGCTCGCTGTGTAAAAGCGAGTCGAGATAGGTAGGCAGTTACTGACGGGTGATTCAATCGCTGTCTTACATTAAGAAAAAAGTCACGGGGCGTGCAGGACATCATAAAAGTGAATATCTTTGTTTATGTTCGACGATTTATTGTAAGTATCAAAAGACAATCGCGTATACTTTGTTTCATCCTATTTTGCGAGCGGGTCGTGAAAACCTAGGGAGAGTGTGGCAGCACGGCTAAAAGACCAAAAAGTTACTACTGTAGCTTGACTTTTAAAAAGTCTAGGTTATATTTGCAGCGTTGCAAACATAGAGAAACAAAAATATATGTTTGTCTATGGTTACAACATAGTTTTTGACGCAATTTAAACCGAAAATCGTTGAATCTCGAGTGACCTGTTAAAAAAAAAGTACATCTTAGTTTTCACACTTTGAACGTCCATTACCTATATAAAATGTAAACATTCTTTACATTAGTTATAAGTGTCTCATCTAATACAATGAGTTGTTTTGTTAACCAAATCTAAGTAAAAACTAATAAGAATGCCTCCTCTTCAAAAATAAAAACGGGGGAAAAATATGTAGGAAATTGAGAGCGCAATTTCATAAGTAATTCAACGTGAAAACTTGCTTCCGTGATAAAATTTACGTACTTGACTTTCCGCTTTCTTTTCTTGGCTATTAAACATGATGTAAAGGTATGTTTTCTTGACTATTAAACATGATGTATAAGTATGTTTATATGCAAAATTAGTTCTTCGGCTCTTCAGCGCTTTTTCATAAGTAAACCAACGTGAAGATTGGTTTTCGTAATGAAAGTTACTCCGTCGTTCTTTTCTTGACTGTTATGCACACATGAAAGTAAATAACGAGAAATGTATCGATTTAAGTCGTAGCTAATTGGAATGAACCGCAAGATTGCTACTTTCGTATGCACGGACAAGACCTAACAAAAACCAAATGTTTAAATGTAGGTATTTTTACTAAAATTTTGATGCCAAACAGTGGGGTGTTATTCTAACTTTATTATACCACCAGAAGAATATGAATCCATATCACTATCTGCATGTGAATCGGATTCTACTAGTGCTATATTACCAGGTGGCATATTTCAGTAGAAAAATTTCCCATATGTTTCTCCCAATCATTTGGATAAAGCCTCAAGCCATAATTTCTGAACCCTATCTTACGATGAAACTTGAGTTCTTATTTGCTTATTGTAATAATTTTTACAAACACTCCATTCCATTTCTATAACGTTATATTGGCAATCATAAGGTAGCAATCGTAAAATTTCATACCCATGCTTAATCAAAACATTATCAATTGCATAATTTTTCCCTCTGCAGCTAAAAGGTTGAATTTTGTGCCAGTTATTTTTCCACGTTTCGTGTAGATACACAAATATGACATCTTGGCCTGCACTTTGCAACTGTAAAACTTGCTAAAACGCGCATTATGCTCTTGAGTTAAGTAGAAGTAAGTTTTGTTTTAAAAAGGTTGGCTGTGTATAAAAAAATGTCAAATTAGTTGTTGTAGTTGTTTATACGTTAATACAAGTTTTTTTTTCGTTCCAGTTTAATAAAGGATATGGTGTTACGTTTACATCATTAAGAACAAAGGTTATATTAAAAGTAAAAACCAACACCATTGACATGTTTGTGTTTGTAATCCATTGATTTCAAAATTCTAAATAATGTTGTTCGATCCCCACCAAAATCGAATTTTGTTTTAACGTGATCATACAATTTGTTCAAACTCAAATATTCATTTTTCGAATTAAATTAGTCATTGTAGATTTGTGAGAAAGGCGAAATCCCAAACCTCAGATTTTAAGCGATTACCACAATATGTCGACTTTAACATTTAACTCTTGCCGTTATCATGTCTTGGATAGTTCGCTGTGAAACCTAAAACCAAATACTTAATGTGCGCACGAAAAAGTGATTTAAGTTCTTACGTACTTAAATATATTTAACGCCATTACGATAAGTTCGCCATTACCTTTCCGAGTTGTACTTTTTTACACTGTTATAGCACCCTCAAATTTGCAGCTTTTGTACTCTTTGCGATGGTTTTTGGGATCTTCTCAATAAATTGTTATTAATTCAATGGGACTTCATATGCGTTACTTAAAGCAGGCAACATAGCACGATTACTTTTGATAGGAATGCGCCAAATTGACTTCTTGTTATTTTGACAGAAAAAAATATCATGGCCTGCTTTAATGCAAAATAAGATGTAGAACAGAGTGTATATCAATAGTTATTTTCGAAACTAGTGCGCTTTTTACACATTTCTTGTTGCGAGGCTATGCTTTTTTAACCAGAGGCGCAGCCAAGGGATAAAATATAAGGCAGTGCAGCAAAAGTGTGATTCAAAAAATTATAACTAATTTTCAGACCTATTCATTAATGTAATATTAAATGTACAATTGGTAACTGTTGCATTTTGAAGGTTGAAGCCGTACAGCGATGAAGTATACTCTGTTAAAGTATTTACTGATGTTATAACTGCGATTTGGGTGATGACCTCGGCGAAGACGACACTATTAGATTTCCTGCATCTGTTTCCGTTACCACAGCTTCTTTTTGTAATATTCGGACAGCAATCACTTTTTTGTAGCGTGTAGACTCTTCTATGGATCCTTCCGCCACGGAAGTCGACCTCCAACCCCCGTAGTGCTTCAGCAAGTCCATACTTCCTTCCTTTCTTGAACATTGCTTAATTTTAGAAATTTGGCGACTTTTCCGGGTACAGCATAACATTTTTATAGCGTTTCCCATTTTGATATTTCAAAAAAATCTTTTCTCTTGCATATCTCTCGATCTTAATGAAGCGTGCTTGTGGTAAATTATGATGAACATTTTTCCAATGATTATAAACGACCGCACTTTTCTCCTTTGCTATCGGGAATTTTTAATAGAGCTAAATGTCCTATATCTTCAATGTCAACTATATTCATTTTCATCATTTCGTCACATCTTCATGCACCGGTTACTCCGATTAATAAAACAATCTGAATAAATCATGTTACGTTGGGAGGGCACAAAATTAAAACTGATTTATACCTTTATTCCCAAATATACTCCATTTGGTGTGTCCATTAAAAAACCATCAAACTGTTCTTTAGTAAATATTCTTGACTTTTTTGCATATTATCCTTTGTTTGCCTTTTTCAGAAAGCTTTAAATATTGACATGCTTAATAATTAATTCGGATTTGATCATGGAATAACGGGACCACATTGTCGATTTCAATTTCTTATCCTTTTGCATCTGATTAAAATACGCAAGCAGTACATTTTTCGAATAAACGTTCACATCCTTTTGATTATACCATTGAATAAACTATTGATACGCAGCAAAATACTTTTCACCGGATTTCGACGGTCCGATTCACGATACTGCTGCATTCGCTTCAACTGCGATTTCGGGCGGCATGCATTCTAAAACCAACTAATTTATAACAATTATTTTTTAGTCACATAATTAACTTACTTCTTTCTTATTAAAAGTTACGAACTGAGAAATAATTTTTTCACCCAATAATAACGTTATTTACTGCATTACCAAGGAAGCAGCACCTGTATGTTCATGAAAACAAATCTACCTACTTGACAATGACGTTTAATTTAACGAACATTAATAATATCCATTAAAAATGATTTATGTAAATTTATGGAACTTTGAAGAAAACAGCACATTTTATTTGGAGAACTTGCTTTCGGGTCTTAGCCCTTGGTCACTTGACGGAAAATTTGAATTTGCATTTAAGTCTTTACATTCTGATTGCTTATTGCGAGAAAGTTGAACTTGCATTCTAATAAGGGGGCTTAATTATTATTATAATGCAGACTTAAGGTTTCGCAACTTGCTTTCTGGTCTTATCCCCCAGGTCCCTTGACGAGAAATTTTAATTTTTATTTAAGTATTTACATTCTGATTGCTTATGAGATATTTGAACTTGTATTCTAAATAAAATGCTAACTTATAAAACAGGTATAACTTAACTTGCTTTGGTCTTTTCTATTAAATTTGAATTTGTATTCTAATAAGTATGGAATTCTAACTTGTAAGATAGGTGTAGAGCTCAAAATTCAGCTTTGGATTGTTCTGACCGCCCTAGTGTGAAATCTGAATTTGTATTTAAGTCTCTGTATTCTGTTTGGTTATGGTGAGAATTTGAATCTGTATTCTAATAAGGCCCTAATGCTGACTTTAATGCAAGTATAGGTCTTTGAACTTGCTTTTTGGGCTTTGGTTTCATTTGGTAAAAATTTGAACTTGTATTTAATTCTACATACAACTCTTATCATTTTCATTAGACTGTCATAATAATAATAATATTACGCAAATTCGGATATACCCCTCTGGGAAAAAGAGTACTAGATTTATAAACAATCTTGAACGCACTATTTCGTTTTGAAAACGGCCAAACACCTGTCAAATAAACAATGACTTTCATTTACAATTTTGATAATACACAAGTGTTTTGAAACTAACATCGATTTCATTTCGTAACAACTATAGGACGCTGTTTTATTTTAACCACGCTCATCCTTATCATTAGACAACATAATGATTAATATAAAATTAACGTGTACACTATTGTCGAGTTTTGCATACAGTGATAAAAATACGTTTTGCAGTTAAATTGGTAAAAATACCTATACAGCAAATATAATCAACTTGAAATCAGGCCTCTAGCAAGTAAATAAGGGAAATAAAATAAGCTGTAAGGGTTAAAATAAAAAAAAGAGTTCTTACCAAGGTTGTTGGCGATAAACGTATTGGACGAACGCCTTGACAGAGTAAACAGCTGCTCACAACAGATTTTACGTTAGCCGTCTTGCTTATAACTGAATGTAAAGTACTTAGAGCCTTCCACCCATCATTAATATAAAGTAATTATTTTCTGATTTCACATACGTAAAATTTTGCGACGCGAGGCTTTTAACGAAGGCTGTTTGCATTATTAATATCAAGTAATTATTTTCTGATTTCAATAGGTTTGCGAGGCGAAGCTTAGAACTGTTTCAATCCCATATATTAAATGTTCGGATGATTATTATCTTCAGGAGTCAGGTTTCAAACAGCATTCGCGGAAAGCCTCGCGTCGTAAAGTTTTACCTATATGAAATATTAGACTTGGTTAATAAAAGCACAGTTTTTAGGTTAGGTGAACTCTCGCGTGCGAGTGATGACGTAACCTAAACACCGTGCGTTTATTAGTCAAGTCTAACGTTTCACGTGTATTGACCAAAACTCAAAACCAAACACGAAGGAAAGCAGACAAATGCGAGATACGCAAGAAACAAACGAGACAAGGGTGCGAGAAAGACGCTAGAGAGACGAGAAAGACGAGCACGATTAACTCCTATTAAACTTCCGGCCAAAACAAAATGATGATGCAATTCAATTATGTCTCCTAATTAAAACAGTTGCTGGTTTGTAATTCGCAATTAAAAACAACACCCCCTTATTAGAATACAAATTCAAATTTTCCGCCATAACCTATCAGAATGCAGAGACTTAATAATAAGCACAGATGCTGAGTAGTCTTAGATCCATGAGAAACCAGAGGGACGGGCGCAACCAATCAGGTAAAAGGAATGGGTGTGGCCTAGTTTTAACCCCACCTTAATGAAGCCATAAAGACCTTATCCAGTTTTAACCCCCCTCTTAAACCTGCCAAAGTGGTCACTAGACCACACCCTAGTGCATCCAACACCCCTTACCTGGGCTTAGACCGCCATAAATCTTAATATTACCAAAAGGACCTTAATCAGGGTTAAAACACGTCCTCGAAAAGAATTTACTTTTCATGGTTTGCCTTCTACTAGTCGCGTCACTTCGTTGGGCGGCTAAACGCAGGCGCGCCTTGAAAAGTAATATTTCTCCTCCACATAAGATGATATACTATTATCTTATGTTTACAAGATATATTTACACAATGAATTTACTTTTCAGTTATATATTTTATGTAAAAACAATTCTTATAACATACCCTAATTAAACAATGTATTGAATCCAATGAAAAACGTAGGCAAAATTAAATAAAAGCTTAACGAGATGACATTTTAATTACCCATAACACTAACTATCAGTACCTTTTACAAATATTAATTTACTTTAATATTAATAAAATTTTTTTTTGTTTTTGCGTTGTTTACTTTGTCAGCTTTGTTAGAGTGATAATTTCGTTAGGGTAAATAGACATACCTCCTTTTTATCTTCCAATCTACAAGGTGTCCGGAAAAAATGTGGGAAATCTCTCGGATTCAGATAGAAGACGAAAAAATAACATGATAAGTTCTTATAACTGTTTTTCCTCCAGACCCTCCCTACGGAGATGTGAGCCCCTAAAGGACGCTGCTGGAAATAAGTTTTTCTTGAATAACTTTTAAAGTATTTGATATAATTTATGATGGCCACCAGTAACGGCTTCTTGAAATAGTATCCTTGAAACATATTTAGCTTGTTTACCAGGGTTTACCAGGGATTGACTATGTTTTACACCTTAACGCCTAAATTTTTAACACCCTGTATGATAAAGATCTAAAAAACATATTTTTCGGTAGCTTGAACTTTTACCTAAAAAAAGGTATACTGGTTTAATATCGATAAAATGAACTATTTTCGAGAAAAAAAATAATAAACGAATTAATGTTTCATAATTAATAAATTATTAAAAAAAATTAAGCCAGTGTTTTTTCGAATTTTTACGAGAAAACACTCTTTTAATAATAAATTAGGAAAACCAAATTAAACATATTAATAATTTAAAAAATGTTGCAACCTTAAGTGAGTTTATTGACCCACCAGGTATAATTTTATTTCTTGTTCATTTTAACCTTCAATCAAAAAACATATGTAAAACATTCCTATGATACGAAATAAATAAATAACCTGCATTTTAGAACTTGACATTTGTCACATTTTTGGATTTCATGGTGATTTGAATTCTAAACTTATTCGAAATATGGAATTCACTTTTATTGAATATGCAGATATGCATCTCATGTATGGTCTTGCCTCTTGCAATGCAAGAAGATTATATCACGAGAGATTTCCTAATCGTACTATTCCATATCAGAACACATTTTAACGAGTTGATCAACGCCTAAGAGAGAATGGTGAGTGATTTTGGTTACTAACGTAATAATATTGACTTCCTTTATAACTTTAGGAATGTTTACTGATGCTGGTCTGGCAAGAACAGTGTGTACAGTAGAATTAGAGGAAAATATTTTGAATGCTGTAGATGGCACTCCTTCAACGAGCACTCGCAAATTAGCCGCACAATTTAATAAACCGAAAACAATAATTCATGAAGTTCTTCAAGAACAGCTGTTATACCCATATCATTTTCAAAAAATGCATGGATTGATTCCTGAAGATTTTCCTCGTAGAATGCAGTTCTCAAACTGGCTATTGGATCAGCAACGAAATAATGAAAACTTCATTAGCACTATTCTTTTTACAAATGAAGCAGCTTTTACCAAAAATTGTATCACGAACTTACACAACTCACACGTATGGGCTGATGAAAATTCTCAAGCAACTATTGTTTCGCATCATCAACATCAGTTTCAATCAATTAATATCTGGGCAGGAGTCATTGGAAATTTTTTGATTGAATCATTTGTATTGCCGGTGCGATTGAATGGACAACAGTAGAAGTGGGACACTTGCCCCACTCCTTTTTTTTTACGTCACAAGCCCCGCCCCCTTCGCTTTTTTACATATCCACGTGGGGGACCGGATTTTCCACCCTTATTTTACACGCTTACGGTAGGACGTATTTTTCACCCTATTTTTTACACATCACGTGTGAGACCGCATTTTCAACCCTTATTTTTATATACCTCGTGTGAGATTTCTTTTCGAAGGCCCTTTTCAACCCTAATTATTTTTACTCGCTTACGTATAGGACGTGTATTTTCACCCTATTTTTTACACACCCACGTGTGAGACCGTATTTTCTACCCTAATTATTTTTACTCGCTTACGTGAAGGACCGTATTACCTTATTTTTATTATTTCTTTTGGGGTTAAACCTTGCTGTATTAAGGACCTTTTGAACCAGGACTTTTTAACGAGGACAGGGGTGGGGGCTGGTCTTGGCTTAGAACTGTATTAGGGCTGGGATGTATGTAGAGCTATTTTAGGGCTGTTTTAGGGTGGGTCTGGGGCTGTATGTAGAGCTAGGGTTGAGCTTAGGGCTGGTCTATATTGTTTTTAATTATCTCAGCCTTAATTAAGGTCCTTTGGTTGTAACCTAGGTTGCACCATACAATGTTAAATTTATAAAGATTATTATTTAGTCTATTGCTTTAAAAGGGTTAAATGCTATTGGAAAACGTTTTAATAATGATGTAAAATACAGCTGTGTTAGTTGATCTTGCGTGGGAGAATTTGAATGACAGTAAAATTTAATTATAGACACTTATTTTTATTGTAAATTCATACTTATCCTCAGTAAACTATAAAAATTACTGATTAATGAAACAATTTTTATTAAGTTAATTAATTATTAACATTATTACAAGTTTTTGTTATGAACGAATAAGTTCAAATAAATTAATTAAAAATTATTATTAATTTATAAATACATAAATAAAAGTTTACCTCATAGTTTGAACCTAGACCTGCACTTTCTACATACATAAAGACAAAATTTGTATCGATTCTTGAACCTTTAGTTGGTTATGGTACTTAGAAATGCATCGTAGGTTCAAATCCTAAAAACATTTATTATTTAATAAAATTAATAATAATTTTAATTACATTAACAGTTTGTGTTTTCTAAACGAGCATTAAAAACATAGTTTACCTGCATTGAAATAATATCCATCCGTCCGCTAAGAATGTTGTACGCCTTAATATTTTTAAAAACTTAATGCTTGTGTTTTATAACTGTAATTAAAAATCTGTAAATAAATAAAGGGTTAACACCACACTTCAGCTTCTTGAGAACGTTTTCGAGGACTGCTTTATGAGTGATAGTCACCGCTTTGTGTTGCTTGTGTAATTAAACTTTCTAGGTTGTGTAAAACCACCTATAATTAGAGTGTAAAATATACAAATAACCTTATCATCTTTATCGCCTTACTGCAAATACATTTACCTTTCTCTTAAAATAAATCGGTTTGAAAAATATTCATATACGGATACACAAAATTGTTTTATAAAGAAAAAAGGTTTTGGAAGTTTAAAATTCCAAACAATTTTAGTAAGCCGTTTAGTTTACTTTTAATTATTAATTACCATTTAATTTAATATTAAAACCAAAATGGTTAAATTTTCAAAAATTTTTAGAGTTGTTGTTTTATTTAAGTTTTTTAAATTATTAAAATGTAATATTTTATTTTTGTAAATCGCCCTTTCCAAACCGGTTGAACCCTTTATTTAAAAAATTACTCCTAAAGGTCTTAGGAAAATACCTCAATAAAAGGGGGTTTTTAAAACATTCCCAGGGCTTTTGTTTTATAAATTGACTAAAGCCATTTGAAATTGAAGCCGCTTGGACAAACCAAAACCCTCGTTTGGCGCCTAGAAAATATGACAAAAAAGACGAGGAAAAACGGGGCAGAGAAAAGGGAATGTGAAGACCCAGACGAGACGCTGCAAAGACAGTTACTCCTTTAATTTCCGGAAACAAAATTAACGTCTTGGTGACATTATAAAGGGTTATTGTAAAAATACAAAATTAGAACTTGTTAATAAACTTTAATTAAGTTAGATGATGAAACAATTAGTTTCCTATTAAACACGGTTTGATTTAAAAAAAACAATTAGGAAAAACAAATTTCAAAATTATGAGATGAGGACTAATTCCAAAAGAAGAAAACCGATAAAGCTTTTAAAAAAGAGGGAGGAAATATAAAAGGAATTTTTCATTTAACCCCTTTTTGGAATAAACCTTTCCAGCTTTAACCTCTTAAACCTGGAAAGTTACAAGTGGGTTTGTGTTTTTTGGGTTGGTGGTGTTTTTTAAAGGATTTGGGTTTGTTAAAAGAATTTTTTTTGTTTGTTTTAGGTATTGTTGGGGTAAGGGGGTTGGTTTGTATTTTTTAAAAGTGTTATTTTTTTGTTTAAAGATATTTTAATGAATTTATTTTATTATATATTTATGTAAAAATTTTTTTAATTAAAATGTATTAATAATAAATAAAAATAAATTGTTGGTGATTTTATATTAATATTATTTAGTACTTTTAAAATATTAAAATTTATTTAATTTTAAATTTTTTTTTTTTTTTATTTTGTTTGTTAATATAATTTGTTAGGGAAAGAAATTTTTTTTAATTAAAGGTTGGAAATTGAAATTTGGATTGTAAGGAAAAATAAAAAAGTTATTGTTTTTTAGATTGGAATCCAAAGATTGAATAATTTTTAAAACTTTTAAAGATTATAAATTTAATAAAATCTTGTGTTCTTGAAATTTGCTTGTTTAGGGTTTGGGGACTATGTTTCACCTTACGGCCTTCCCTGGGATTGTTTTTGTGCTTGCTTTTACCTAAAAGGTTATTGGTAATCGTTGCTATTTTGGAAATATTCGTGTAATCAATATAAAATTATCAGTGGTTTTCTTACGGGAAAACCTTTTAATAAAATTAACCTTCCTAAATTTAAAATGTGCAACTTGTGGTTATTGCCCCGTATTTTTTCGTTTTATTCTTCAAAAAAATTGTAAATTTAGGTAGGTTTAAATAAACTATATTGAACTTGCATTTGGGTAATTTGTTTAATTGTTTTTGAAATTATTGAAATATGGATCACTTGATGAAAGAATATAGAGGTGCTTCAAGCAAAAGGTTTTTCACGAAATTTAAATTCTTTTATTAAAAATTTCAACAGTTCGAACAGAAGGAGTAAAATTGAGAAAGGAATAATAAACTTCCGGGAAACTTTAAAGGTTTTAATGATGCTTCGAGACAGGTTGAAACCATTTAATTTAGGAAATATTATGAATTGCTGTAAACTTTAAGGGAAACTGCTTAGGACAATTTAATTTCCAAAGAAACATAATGGAAGTTCTCAAAACTGTTATAATATCTTTTAAAAATTTCAAATAAATTGATTCCTAAATTTTTGTTAGAAATTTTTAAAACTTTATTATTGTAAACCAAATTAATAAAAATCCACAATTTTTAAAGGAAGAAGTTTTAATGTTAAATTTACCCCAACCACAAGGAATGGTTTCGACTATTGTTTCAATCAATCCCAACACCATCAACCTTATTATCTCAGGATCCTGGCAAGGATTGGACCTTATTAATTGCCGGGGTAAAATTTTTTGAGTTTCCCCACGTTTTCGTTAAAATTTTCTAAGTAGATACTGGTAAATAAAATTCGGATGGGACCATATTTTACGTTTAAAGAACATTTTAAATAAATTTTTCAAATTATAAATACTAACCTATCGGCCCTAAACTCCATGACAATAAATTTTCGGGGAACCTTAAACTTAAACCCAGCCGTATTCAAGGAACTTCAAGAAGTTTTTTATGCTAAAATTTTAATGGGATAACGTGGGTAAAACGTCCTTTAATTCTTGTCGTTACAGATAAACTTTGGTTAAACCCTGTTTCCTTGTTGATTAATTTAAAACTTAATTTTATTATTTTTGAAATATCATTTATAAATAATCAATTTTTTAAAGATCTTTATCTAATTTAAAATTTAAACCTTAAGTTGTATAACTTAAACTAAACAAGCTAAATACGTTTCAAGGATACTATTTTAAGAGACCCTTATTAGTGGCATCATACTGAATTTTTATTAAATTATGTCAAGTACTTTAAAAGTTATTCAAGCAAAACTTATTTCCAGCGGCGTCCTTTAGGGGGTCACATCTCCGTAGGGAGGGTATAGATGAAAAAAATTTATAGGAACTTGTCACGTTATTTTTTCGTCTTCTATCTAAATCCGAGAGATTTTCCACATTTTTCCGGATACCCTGTATATATATATATATATATATATATATATATATATATATGGTATGGAAGGTTATTGCCTTTTTTCACTATCGCTAAATCGACTTATTAGCTCATTTGCAACTTTTGGCTAAGTTTCGCCAAGATGAGCCATGATGTCAGGATGTTTATGTGGCTGTCTTGTGTGTGTCCGTGTGAGTGTATGCTATTATCAACGATAACTCCAGAACGATAATACCTACATACTTAAAATATTGTTCTTAAGTTGTCTTCATTTGGCTTAGAGCTGAATAGATTTTGGGAGAAATCCAGTGCTGGGTCTATTAAGGGCAGTTTTCTGTTTTATCAAATATTTCTAAAACAGCTGCATTTTTCAAATATATAAATATACATACATATAGACTTTACAGATATCGATTAATTACGTTCTATGCAATTTTTTGATACGACGCGTAATTTAGCAGTAAAAAATTCCTAAGGTAGAACTTAAGTGCTAGTTCAAGTTTTTTCAATATTTGAATAATTTTGTAAGAAAAAGTGTAGACATATTTTTTAAAAAAAATTTAATTTTACATAACTTTTCTTCCTAAAGTTTCTTAATATAACGCAACGTAAGTCTAAAATTTAATTAAATATTAATGAAAATGGTTAAACTGTATTGTTGATATCCTATAAAAGCGGGTGGCTTTGGAACTTGTTAACATGTATTTATGTCTGTTAATCGCTATCTGACATGAAGTTTTAAACGTCGTTCTGACATAAATTATTGTTTTTGATAATACAATGTTGCCTGTTTTCGTTATGAACGTATAAAAAAGAGGTTGCATAGTTACCCTAAAAAATTATAATTAAAATTGCTTTATTTCTTTTAAGTTTTTAAGTTGGCATCCAGATGTCCGTTAACCTCTGTCTGACATAAAGTTTTAAACGTCTGTTTGACATAAATTATTTTTTTTTGTTTTTACAATGTTGTAATCAGCTTATTACAAAAGAGATTGCATAATTATCCTAAAATATCTGGTGTGTAACACCACATGACCTTTTAACCTACAAAATGGAAATTAAAAGAAATGAAATGGTATTAATAACATTTACTTAGGATAATTATGCAACCTCTTTTATAAAAAGTTCATTACGAAAATAGGCAACGTTGTAAAGGCAGACAAACAGAGGTTAATAGACATCTAGATGCCAACTTAAATTAAAAGACTTTTTTCCTTTATTAGCAATCAGAATTTACTGTTCTATGGGCGAATGTCCTCGCTTAAGTAGTAATTAATTACAGTACTGTAACATGATGAGAATCCTTGCTGTGAAGTATCCTCGCTAACCATCCAGTAGATTTGCTGGCCAGCGTTGTCCCAAGCGCCTGTCATTATGTTCTTCTACTAGAGGATGGGGAAGAATATTGTTGTGGGTTTTCAGTTTTTCGCGGTAGCTGATGCTTCGGAAATAATTTTAATTTCAATTTTTTAGGATAACTATGCAACCTCTATTTTATACGTTCATAATGAAAACAGGCAAGATTCTAAAAGCAAAAATAATAATCTATGTCCGAATGACGTATAAAACTTCATGTCAGATAGAGATTAATATACATAAATACATGTTACCATATAAAAAATTCCAATTCTATAAAAAAATATCGATAATACAGCTTCAGCATTTTAATCATATTTATTTAATTTTTACATTTACTTCGCTTTGCATTAAAAAACTTTATAAAGAAGATTTATGTAAAACTAAATTTTCTTTAAAAAGTACGCCTACACGTTTTCTTATAACATTAATCGTTATTCAGATAATGAAAAAAATTTTAACTAACACTTAAATTCTACATTAGGAATTTTTTGTCGCTAAATTACGCGGCAAAGAATTGCAAGAACATAGTTAATCGGCATGTTTAAGGTCTATATCTAGGTATTTTTATATTTTTGAAACATGCAACTGTTTTAGAAATAAATGATAAAAACCGAAAACTGCCCCTCTCCGCCTCTCGATTTCTCCCAAAATCTTATCAGCTCTAAGCCAAATGAAAACAAGCTTAAATACAAAATGTTAACTACGTAGATATTTTCCTTCTGGAGTTATCGTGGATACTAACATATATCCACACAGACATACAGATGTACACAACACAGACACACACACGCACACACGTACACGCACACGCACACGCACACACACACGCACACGCACACGCATATGTACACGCACATGCACACGCACAGCACACGCACACGCACACGCACAGCACACGCACCACACGACACGCACACGCACACGCACACGCACACGCACACGCACACGCACACGCACACGCACACGCATACGCATACGCGCACGCACACGCCACGCACACGCACACGCACACGCACACGCACATGCACACGCCCCCGCGCGCGCTGCCATAAGTTGATGCTGTGAATAATACGTTCTGATTATTTGCATTTTAAAATAGTTTGATTGAATTTGAAAAGCTAATTAGTGTGAATTAGTGATTTTAAAGCGTTAGAGTAATGGAAGATGATGTAGATTTAGTGTTTGAACAATGTATAGAAGTTTTAGTTAATATTACTGAGAAGAGTGGAAATTTGATAAATGACTGTAAAGCATAATATATTAAAGTATAAGTGGATAAAAAGGTCTTTAAAACACTCCCGAAATAGAGTAAGTGTTTTAAAGACCAGCTATCCACGAATACTTTACGTTATTTTTTTTATTAGTGCAGCTTGAAATCATAAATACTAGTATTATTACTACAAAAAATAGAAATAAGAACTAATAATGTAAAATATGTAAATAAAAATTAATATATCTAACAATACTAACTGTACTTTCTATTTTCATTTATAAAATTAAAAGTGTCAAATAATGTTTAAATAAAGGTTTTGAATCTGTTAGTAATATTTTATTTGACTTTACAAGGTACTCCTGTCAGATCAATAATAAAAAAAATTGTCATTTAGATGAATCTATTAGTAATATTTTATTTGACGTTACAAGGTACTTCTGTCAGATCAATAATAAAAAAATTGTCATTTAGGCTTCACGTTTCTTAAATTGTTGATGTTGCCATGGTAACTTTAAAAAACGCGCGTTATTGAAAGTTCGATTTAAACACACGAATTAGACGTGCTTTAAATAGGTAAAATGGGACACCAATAAAAAAAAAATTTTAAGGCAGTAACTAAAGTAAGGAGATTTATGAAGACATACAGAAGTCATTATCTAATAAGGAAATAGAAGTAAGAAAGCTTAAGTCTAAATTAGAACAAAAAAATAGTGAAAATTTGACAAATGTGAAAAGTTTATATTCTGAAGTGTTATCAAATAATGTTGTTAATAATGAAAAAAAAGAATAAATTTAAAATTATCGTTAAATCCAAATCTAAAAAAGCAGTTGATTGCATTAGATTCTAAATTAAAGATAATGTTAATCCTGCTGAAATTGGTGTTGAAATACATTCCTTTAAATCAATAAAAAATGGTAATATTATAATAGAGACAGGAAGTGTAAATGAAATCGAAGTCTTAAAACAAAAAATTAATGAAAAGTGTGGGAATGATTTGGAAGCTACAGTATCTACGTTAAAAAATCCGAGAATGATTGTGTATGGTATCCCAGAAGAATTACATATCAATAGATTTTCAGAACAATTGTGTAAGCAAATTATGAGCTGAATGTAAATAAGGATAATATCAAACCAAAATTTCTATTTACTGACAGAAAGAAACATAAAAGGATTATTATTGAGGTTTCACCAGAAGCCAGGAAAAAAATTGTTAGATATTAAGTTAAAAATGGGATGGAACATATAATCATGTAAAACTACATTTCAATTAGTAGATGTTTCAAATGTAGTAAGTATAACCACAATTCAAAAAACTGTCGTAGAAAATTAACTTGCCCAATTTGTTCTGAAGAACATAACGTTAAAGAACGTAGACCAGTTAAAGAAGCGTTTAAATGTATAAATTGTATAAATTTTAATAATTACAATAAGGAAGAAATTAATATTAACAATTCTTCTTTAGATAAAGTATGTCCATGTTATTTAAAGGCATTAAATAAGTACAATTTAAATATTAATTATTAATAATGGATCATATTTCAAGAAATCAAAACATAAAATTCATGGACAAAGAAAATTAAGTTTGATTACCAGCGGTAAATTTTATGGATATATAAGATGTTTACAAATCAATTTAAATCATTTGAGGATTGCAAATAAAAACTTAATTCAGTTAATGGAGGAAGAAAACATAGATATTGCTTTTATTCAGGAACCTTATATTAGAAATAATAAAATAGTTTCATTTCCCAAGGAGTTTAGAATTTTTGCTCAAGGGGATATTAAAAAAAGATCTGCTATTGTTATTAGAAATCAATTTTTAAATATTATCTTATTAAGCCAAATTTCAGAAAACGATTTGATTGCAATAGAAATTTCTTATAAAAATTTAAATTTTTTAGCAATATGCCTCTATCATTAATGACGAAGAAGAAATAAAATTAAATAAAATATGTACAATTTTAGAGAGTATGAAAAACAAGCCCATTTTAATAACAACGGATTCAAATTGTAGATCTGTAATGTAGCACGATAGCATAACTAGTGCAAGAGCAAAAAGTGGAAGAGTTTTTATCAAACAATAAGAGTTGTATATTTTAAATTTCGAATCTGATATGACTACATTTGAAAGTGTAAGGGGCAAGAGTAATGTAGACTTAACAATTTCAAATAATTTATCAATAAATTTAAAGAAAGAATGAAAATTGAAGAAACAGAAAGTTGTTCTGACCACAAAAACCTAAGTTTCGAAATTCCAATTTTCAATAAAGGTAAATCAGTAAATGAGAATCACAGAAAAAGATTTTTAGTGCAGGAACATCAATGGGAAAATTTTGATAAGAATGTTTCACATGGATTCATCAAAATTTTTGGTCACAATATTAATTTTAATGCTGGTACCGAGTTAGGTATACGGCAGTAGTACGTGGGTACCATCCCCCCCACTTTTTTTACGTCACAAGCCTTGCCCACTTTCACTTTTTTATACGCTCACGTATTTTTGACACACGGATACGGTCAGATATGCTCTAGTAAAGATTGGGTACGTTCAGATATGCTCGGATGCTATTTTTGGTAATTATAGACCATTCTGTTTTCTTGAGCCTATGCTCTGATTGGAGGACTCTGCTTGGATAAGCTGACCCTGGTTATTTTTCAATGATTTAATTTACTGGTTTTATAAGAAGAGATGCATCCTGTCATCAAAAATTGTATTCTAATATAGAAGAATTAATAGGTAAGGTGATGGCTAGTGTTTGTACATAATAAAAAGAATTTTATTTAATTTAACCTGTTAACGTATAAGAATTAATAGACGATGACAAGCGATTTCATAATAAGACATTAAAATGTATAAAAATTATTAGAGCCTGTTTTGATTTATCAGATGTTTCGAACAAATCTACGTATATGTTATATACAGTTTAAGGTTGAATTTATTAAAATTTTCAATACGTAAGATCAACACATATTAATTAATTAATTTTTTACTGACACGAAACGTAATTCTGATATAGATAGAGAGCTATTTGTTTTACAATGTGGTTTTTCGTAATTGGATTTTATTATTATGAAAAGCAGTTGATAATTAGCTTAAAAATGTTATTACACTTTCTTTTAATTTCCAGTTGTATGTTGCGACCTTCTACCTTCCTATCATTAACTAATTTAGAAAGTAATAAACAAAACCTGATTACTGCTACTGGTATTTAGCATTTATATAGTATTTATAAATTTACATTCAAAATGCTTACAAATATTTTAAAAATTTTGCTGCTGCAAAATTACTTTTAAATAATTTGAACCTTGAGATTACATAAACTATTGTTATGGAATGCATTACAAATATTTACAAAATATTTTTTGCCACCGCAAATTACATTAAGGTCTAAAAATTATTAGTCGAAACAATAAAAATGTCTACCCGATGCCTTTTATACGGATATATTTATCTGTATACTTAATTATGCACACACACACACGCACGAACGCACGCACGCACGCACGCACGCACGCACGCACGCACGCACGCACGCACGCACACGCACGCACGCACGCACGCACGCACGCACGCACGCACGCACGCACGCACGCACGCACGCACGCACGCACGCACGACGCACGGACGCACGCACGCACGCACCGCACGCACGCACGCACGCACGACACGCACGCACGCACGCACGCACGCACGCACGCACGCACGCGCGCGCGCACACACACACACACACACACACACACACACACACACACACACCACGTTATATGGACTTTTACCAGTTGAGATTAATAGCAATGTTAACTAAACGCTTTAAAATTTCTAATCTGAAATAAGAGTGACGTAATCTAATTTATTTGAAATTTCAAAGAGAGCATCACCATCATCAAGATTTTGAGATACATTCACCTCATCGTCTTCACCTTGAACAATTATATTGTAACAACCTATAAAGCAGCTAATAACCTCTGACAGTTTTTATCAGACAATATTATTAATATTATTACACGGACATGAGGTTATTCCTAAATTAACTGGTTTCAGCACAGCTCTGGAAATGCTGCACTCTTCAAATCTTTCAGTTCGCTCTCAGAAGCTGTACCGTATTCATTTCCTTGAATTTTATCTGCATTCTATTTCGAGACTGTAGTATGTTTTCTAATACATAAACAGGATCTTCAATATTGTACTGCATGTAGCAACAAAACAAGTTAGCTAGCTAGTTTCACCTCTATATTATTTTACATGCAAGCCTAATCTTATCGTAAATACATCTGTCAAAAAGCTAATTAAACATAGTTTCGCGGACTGGACATCGCAAACAGCGTTTCCAATTATGGTTTTTAGTAAACACAATATTACCTACAACTCTCGTTTTAGCACGAGAGTCAAACGAAATCACGCTAACGCAAAAACATGAAAACACGCAAACGCGAAAACATACAAACACGAAAACACACAAGACGAAAACACACTAACACGAAAACACGCAAACGCAAAACATACAAACACGCTAACGAAAAACACGCAAACACAAAAACACGCTAACACGAAAATATGCAAACACGAAAACACGCTAACGCAAAAAACACACAAACGAAAACACACAAAAGAAAACACGCTAACACGAAAACATGCAAACACGAAAACACACAGAACGAAAACACACACAGAACGAAAACACGCAAACGCAAAAACATACAAACACGAAAACACACAGAACGAAAATATGCAAACACGAAAACACGCTAACACGAAAACATGCAAACGCAAAAACATACAGACACGAAAAGACGCTGACGCAAAAACATGCAAACGCGAAATCACACAAACGAAAACACGAAAACACACTAACGCTAAAACACACAAACGAAAACACGCTAACACGAAAACACGCTAACACGAAAATACGCAACCACGAAAACATACAAACAAGAGAACACGCAAACGCGAAAACATACAAACCCGAAAACACGCTAATGCAAAAACACGGAAACACAAAACGAAAAACACTAATACGAAAACATGCAAATGCAAAAACGTACAAACGCTAACGCAAAAACACGCAAACACAAAAACACGCTAACACGAAAATACGCAAGCACGAAAACATGCTAACGCAAAAACACACAGACGAAAACACACAAACCGGCTAACACGAAAACACGCAAACGCAAAAACATATAAACACGAAAACACACAGAACGAAAAGATGCAAACACGAAAACACGCAAACAAAAACATGCTAAAACGAAAACACGCAAACGCAAAAACATACAGACACGAAAACACACAAGACGAAAACACACTAACACGAAAACACGCAAACGCAAAAACATACAAACACGCTAACGCAAAAACACGCAAACACAAAAACACGCTAACACGAAAATATGCAAACACGAAAACACGCTAACGCAAAAAACACACAAACGAAAACACACAAAAGAAAACACGCTAACACGAAAACATGCAAACACGAAAACACACAGAACGAAAACACACACAGAACGAAAACACGCAAACGCAAAAACATACAAACACGAAAACACACAGAACGAAAATATGCAAACACGAAAACACGCTAACACGAAAACATGCAAACGCAAAAACATACAGACACGAAAAGACGCTGACGCAAAAACACGCAAACGCGAAATCACACAAACGAAAACACGAAAACACACTAACGCTAAAACACACAAACGAAAACACGCTAACACGAAAACACGCTAACACGAAAATACGCAACCACGAAAACATACAAACAAGAGAACACGCAAACGCGAAAACATACAAACCCGAAAACACGCTAATGCAAAAACACGGAAACACAAAACGAAAAACACTAATACGAAAACATGCAAATGCAAAAACGTACAAACGCTAACGCAAAAACACGCAAACACAAAAACATGCTAACACGAAAATACGCAAGCACGAAAACATGCTAACGCAAAAACACACAGACGAAAACACACAAACCGGCTAACACGAAAACACGCAAACGCAAAAACATATAAACACGAAAACACACAGAACGAAAAGATGCAAACACGAAAACACGCAAACAAAAACATGCTAAAACGAAAACACGCAAACGCAAAAACATACAGACACGAAAACACACAGAACGAAAACACGTAAACACGAAATCACACAAACGAAAACCCAAAAACGAAAACACGCAACCACGAAAATACACAAACGCGAAAACATACAAACACGAGAACACGCAAACGCGAAAGCATTCAATCACGAAAACACGCTAACACGAAAACACGAAAACACACAAACGCGAAAACATACAAACACTAAAACACACAAAACGAAAACACGCAAACACGAAAACGCCCTAAGGCAAAAACATGAAATCACAAAAATACTCTAAGGAAAAAAATACACAAACACGAAAACAAGCAAACACTAAAACACGCAAATCCGCAAACACGAAAACACACAGACGCGAAAACATGCAATCACGCAAACGTGAAAACATGCAAACACGAAAACCCCCTAAGGCAAAAGCATGCAAACGCGCAAACGCGAAAACGCGCTAAGGCGAAAATACGCAAACACGAAAACATGTAAACACTAAAACACGCAAACGCTAAAACATGCAAGCACGTAAACACGAAAACATGCAAACACGAAAACCCCCTAAGGCAAAAGCATGCAAACACGAAAACGCGCAAACGCGAAAACGCGCTAAAGCGAAAACACGCAATCACGAAAACGTGCAAACACGAAAACGCACTAAGGCGAAAACATGAAAGCATGCAAACGCGAAAACATGCAATCACGCAAACGCGAAAACATGCAAACATGCAAACACTAAAACACGCAAACGCTAAAACATGCAAGCACGCAAACACGAAAACGCACTAAGGCGAAAACACGCAATCACGAAAACATACAAACACGCAAACACGAAAACGCGCAAACATGCAAACACGAAAACGCACTAAGGCGAAAACATAAAAACATGCAAACGCCAAAACATGTAATCACGCAAACGCGAAAACATGCAAACACGAAAACGCGCTAAGGCGAAAACAGGCAAACATGCAAACACTAAAACACGCAAACGCTTAAATATGCAAGCACGCAAACACGAAAACGTACTTAGGCGAAAACACGCAATTACGAAAACATGCAAACACGAAAACGCACTAAGGCGAAAACATGCATGCAAGCATGAAAACACCCTTGTGCGTAAACACTAACCTAACCTAACATTGTACTTGCGTGTGTGTGCATGCGTGTGTGTGCATGCGTGTGTTTTCGTGTTTACGTGTTTTCGCTTTTGTGTGTTTTCGTGTATGCGTATTTTCGTGTTTGCATGTTTTTACCTTAGGGTGTTTTTATGTTCGCATGTTCGCATGTTTTTGTGTTGTCGCCTTAGTGCGTTTTCATGTTTGCATGTTTGCACGTTTTCGTGTTTGCGTGTCTGCCTGTTTTCGTGATTGCGTGTTTTCGCCTTAGTGCGTTTTCGTGTTTGCGTGCTTGCATGTTTTAGCGTTTGCATGTTTTAGTGTTTACATGTTTTCGTGTTGCGTTTTTCGCTTAGAGCGTTTTCGTGTTTTGTTGCGTTTTCGTTTTGGTGTTTTTGTTTGATTTGCGTTTTTTTGCCTTCGTTCGTGTTTGCGTGTTTTCGTTTGTGTTTTGTGTTTTGTATGTTATTTCGCGTTTGCGTGTTTCGTTCTTTTTTCGTCGTTTTTGTGTTTGTTGTGTTTTCGTTTGTTTGTTTCGCGTTAGCGTGTTTTTTTTGTTTGTTGTTTGCGTGTTTTTGCTGTTGCGTGTTTTCGTGTTTGTTTTCGTGTTTTCGTTTGTGCGTGTTTTCGTGTTATGCGTTTGTTTTCGTGTTCTGTGGTTTTGGTGTTTGCATGTTTTCGTCGTTGCGTGTTTTTTGTGTGTTTGTTGTTTGCGTTTTTGCGTTAGCGTGTTCGTTGTGCGTGTGTGTTCAGCGTGTGTTTCGTGTTTTGTGTCGCTTTTTGTGTTGTATGTTTTGCGTTTGCGTGTTTGCGTGTAGCGTTTTTCGTCGTTTCGTGTTGTGTTTGTATGTTTGTGTTTTGCTGTGTTCTCGTGTTTTGTGTTGTTTTGTCGTTAGCGTGTTTTCGTGTTATTGCGTATGTTTGTCGTGTATTGTCGTGTTTGTGTTTGCGTTCGGTTTGTTGTTTGCGTTTTTCGGTATTTTCGTGTTAGCGTGTTGCTGTTTTTGTGTTTGTTTGTTAGCGTGTTTCTGTGTTTTGCGTGTTTTCGTTTTGTGTGTTTTTGTGGTTGTATGTTTTCGCGTTTGCGTGTTTACGTGTTTTTGCGTTAATGTGATTGTATGTTTTCGCGTTTGCGTGTTCTCGTGTTTGTGTGTTTTCGCGTTTGCGTATTTTCGTGTTAGCGTGTTTTCGTGTTAGCGTGTTTTCGTTTGTGTGTTTTAGCGTTAGCGTGTTTTCGTGTTAGCGTGTTTTCGTTTGTAGGTTTTCGTTTGTGTGATTCCGTGTTTGCGTGTTTTTGCATTAGCGTGTTTTCGTGTGACCTCGTGCTAAAACAATGATAGTTGATTGTATGTAGTTGTAGGCAATATTGCGTTTACTAAAAACCATAATTGGAAATGCTGTTTGCGATGTCCAGTCCGCGAAACTATGTTTAATTAGCTTTTTGGCAGATGTATTTACGATAAGATCAGGCTTTCACGTAAAATAATATAGAGGTGAAACTAGCTAGTTAACGTGTTTGCTGCTACATACAACATAATATTGAAGATCCTGTTTATGTATTAGAAAACGTACTACAGTCTCGAAATAGAATGCAGAAAAAATTAAAGGAAATGCACACGGTACAGCTTCTGAGAACGAACTGAAAGATTTGAAGAGTGTGCAGCATTTCCAGAGCTGTGGTGAAACCAGTTAATTTAGGAATAACCTCATGTCCATGTAATAATATTAATAGTGTCTGATAAAAACTGTCAGGGGTTATTAGCTACTTCATGGGTTGTTACAATATAATCGTTCAAGGTGAAGACGATAAGGTGAATGTATCTCAAAATCTTGATGATGGTGATGCTCTTTGAAATTTCAAATAAATTAGATTACGTCACTCTTATTTCAGATTAGAAATTTTAAAGCGTTTAGTTAACATTGCTATTAATCCCAACTGGTAAAAATCCATATAACGTGAAGTGTGTGTGTGTGTGCATAATTGAGTATACAGTTAAATATATCCGTATCAAAAGCATCGGGTAGAAATTTTATTATTTCGACTAATAATTTTTAGACCTTAATGTGATTTGCGGCGGTAAAAATTATTTTGTAAATATTTGTAATGCATTCCATAACAATAGTTTATGTAATCTCAAGGTTCAAATTATTTAAAAGTAATTTTGGAGTAGCAAAATTTTTAAAATATTTGTAATCATTTTGAATGTAAATTTATAAGTACTATATAAATGCTAAATACCAGTAGCAGTAATCAGGTTTTGTGTATTACTTTCTAAATTAGTTAATGATCGGAAGGTAGAAGGTCGCAACATACAACTGAAAATTAAAAGAAAGTGAAATAACATTTTTAAGCTAATTATCAACTGCTTTTTATAATAATAAAATCTTATTACGAAAAACCACATTGTAAAACA